>JAYKKM010000351.1:3900000-3905000 GCA_035772405.1 Chrysogorgia sp. JL179-B06 | reverse complement strand
TCCCTTATGGAGTTGCCTTGAGAATTAAGCGGAATTGTTCCACCAATGAATATTTGGAGAAACTTGCATTGAGTACAAATCGTATTTAAAACAGCAAAATTATGATAATGAATTGGTGGATAAACAATTTGAAAAGGCCATGCGGAATGATACGAATGATATTTTGAAACACAAGAGGAAGCGCAAGAAACGCATGTTTCCGTTAGTATTGGCCGTATTTAAAATGTACCTTAATTATTCTACTAAATCCATTTCTGCGTTTAATCATGTGGTTATCTCTACACTACTCCTTCTGGTGATATTAATCCTATGCAGCGTTTGTGAGAAAGTAGTCGCCATTACACATCGAGCGGTAAGCTGTAACCAGTGTGAAAAATGGTGCCATATAAAATGCCGTGGGATTTCTCCTGGTCGTTATACTCTCCTGCAAACCAAAGCTTCCTTTGGCTGGTCATGTCCGTCCTGTACTTTTGAGGTAAGACGAATAATTATTAACTCATATCCAGCAGTAGAGGAAGACGCCTGTATACAAGATAATGAGTTATGCGACCTCGCCCAATTCAAGAACGACTTGGCAAGTAGGTTTATGAAAGGTTCTGGCAATATTAATTTTCTCATATTAATGTCAGAAGCCTTAGGAATAAAATGGATCAATAATTTTCCTTACGAATGTGACAGCAGTTGACGTGCTCGCAATTACAGAAACACACTCAGACAGTAATACTCCTAACTCTCTGGTCGACAAAGAAGGTTATAAGCTATTTAGACGAGATCGGAAAGACCAACAGGGAGGTGGATGTGTACTTTATGTTCATGATCGCTTGCAAGTTGGTAGGAGAGTAGATATTGAACATTTAGTCACGGACGCGGAATGTATCTGGGTTGACATCTCTACAAAAAAATCGAAATTGATTTTGGCTACTGTCTATAGACCCCCAAAAGATAACACATTCTACGACAGATTTGAAACCTCTTTGGAAAAGGCTTCACTGTATAGCAATGTTGTTTTTCTCGATGACGTTAACTCAGACATGCTAGTTGAAGAACGAAATGATGAGCTGTCATATTTTGGTCGTAAACTCAAACTCTGTTTTGAATAAATTTGGAATGAAGAATATCATTGATGAGGCAACTAGAGTTACTGAAACAACAAAAACAACGCTTGACTTGATTATTACAAATAAACTCAATCTCGTTAAGCGTATGGGTGTCCTTCCCTTGGGTATTTATGATCATCACTTGGTTTTTGGTTCCTTACTTCTAAAGGCAAGAAGACCTCCACCGAAAATCATTACATGTAGAAATTATCGTGCATTTAACGAGAGCGCCATTAGAAAGGATCTGGAGGAACCTCCCTGGGGAGTCTGTTCAGTGTTTGACGATCCGGATGACATAGTGAGTGCCTGGGAATTAGTGTTTAACATAATATGTGATAAATACGTTACCACTGTGAAGTACGCCGTCGATTCAGCCTTCGATTCAGCCGTCGATTCAGCCTTCGATTCAGCCGTCGATTCAGCGGGTAGCCATCCGTGTGAACCTAACTGCTGTTTGGGCAGACGATACGCTTCGACTTTATAAAAGTACTATTTTCTATGGCGCTATTCTATATGATTTCTTTAAATTTAAATATGTTGTAGAGAATTTAATGCTCTTCCTAACGGTAGTAGTTGCTTAACTTGATCGTGCCTAAGGAACATTCACGCGAACGTTAAACATGAACGGCGCTTCAAGTCTCGAGCAACGGCGCTATAATTGGTATATATAGTGTATAATTTGTTGTTTCCGACAACTCAGATACAATTACTATTTTCTCGGGCGCTATTCTATACGATTTTTTTAAATTTACATATGTTGCACAGAATTTAATGGTCTTTAATCTAATAGTAGTAGTTTCTTGACTGGCGCGCGCTTAAGAAAGATTCACGCGATCGTTAAACATGACCGGCTTTTCATGGTCTCTGGCAACGGCGCTGATTGGTAGGCCGGAATTTGTTATTTCCGACTAACTCATATAAAATTACTATTTTCTCGCGCGCTATTCTATACGATTTTTTTTAATTTACATATGTTGCACAGAATTTAATGGTCTTTCTAATGGTAGTAGTTTCTTGACTGGCGCGGGCATAAGAAAGATTCACGTGATCGTTAAACATGACGCCCTTTTGGTCTCGGGCAACAGCGCTAATTGGTAGGCCGGAATTTGTTATTTCCGACTAACTCATATAAAATTATTATTTTCTCGCGCGCTATTCTACACGATTTTTTTAATTTTATATATGTTGCACAGAATTTAATGGTCTTTCTAATGGTAGTAGTTCCTTGACTGGCGCGGGCTTAAGAAAGATTCATGCGATCGTTAAACATGATCGACTTTTCATGTTCTCGGGCAACGGCGCTAATTGGTAGGCCGGAATTTGTTATTTCGACTACTCATATAAAATTACTATTTTCTCGCGCGCTATTCTATACGATTTTTTTTAATTTACATATGTTGCGCAGAATTTAATGTCTTTCTAATGGAAGTAGTTCCTTGACTGGTGCGGGCTTAAGAAAGATTCATGCGATCGTTAAACATGATCGACTTTTCATGTTCTCGGGCAACGGCGCTAATTGGTAGGCCGCAATTTGTTATTTCGACTACTCATATAAAATTACTATTTTCTCGCGCGCTATTCTATACGATTTTTGTTAATTTACATATGTTGCGCAGAATTTAATGGTATTTCTAATGGTGGTAGTTTTCTTGACTGGCGCGGGCTTAAGAAAGATTCAGGTGATCGTTAAACATGACGGTCTTTTGGTCTCGCTAATTGGTAGGCCGGAATTTGTTATTTCCGACTAACTCATATAAAATTACTATTTTCTCGCGCGCTATTCTATACGATTTTTTTTAAATTTATATATGTTGCACAGAATTTAATGGTCTTTCTAATGGTAGTAGTTTCTTGACTGGCGCGGCCTTAAGAAAGATTCACGTGATCGTTAAACATGACGGTCTTTTGGTCTCGCTAATTGGTAGGCCGGAATTTGTTATTTCCGACTAACTCATATAAAATTATTATTTTCTCGCGCGCTATTGTATACGATTTTTTTAAATTTATATATGTTGCACAGAATTTAATGGTCTTTCTAATGGTAGTAGTTCCTGGACTGGCGCGGGCTTAAGAAAAATTCATGCGATCCTTAAACATGATCGACTTTTCATGTTCTCGGGCAACGGCGCTAATTGGTAGGCCGGAATTTGTTATTTCGACTACTCATATAAAATTACTATTTTCTCGCGCGCTATTCTATACGATTTTTTTAAATTTAAATATGTTGCGCAGAATTTAATGGTCTTTCTAATGGTAGTAGTTTCTTGACTGGCGCGGGCCTAAGAAAGATTCACGCGAACGTTAAACATGACCAGCTTTAATAGCGCTAACAGGGCTTTAAATTTGAACTATAATAAGCGTTTTATGTAGTGTCAAATAGTTTTATAATGTTAATAATCTTTTCATTGGGGTGGCTGTATAAAGAACCCAATATTTTTCGAAAACAATAAATTCGACATATAATACATTTTATATAATTTTATATATATTAAATGTTATAAATAATTTTATTTATATTTATATTATTTATATATATGCTATAAATTGTATAGATATTTTATTTATATATTTAGTCTATAGTTCATGTGTAATTCATGCTTGTGTACACCAATTTTGTTTAGTGAATGTTACTTTTCCATGAAATAAACTTTTGAAAATATATTGTTTAGTGTCCTTAATAAAGTTCTCGAAAATGTTCAATTTCCCTATCGAACCACTTCAACAGTTCCTGTATTTTATATTATATATTATATATATGAGATGAATGTTGATTACCTTTAATAGAAGTCTTTATCAGCAAGAATAGTCACAACAGACGTTGTTTAGCGAAAATTAACGTTTGTTAATGCGAAAAATGTTTTTACAATTCTAAGAAAACAAAAGACGAACTTTTAAACTTTTTTCTGCTTTTTTCCCAACCTCGTAGCGGAGGTAAGACCCTGGGTACGAGGTTGGCTCGTTCCCTCTCATTTTTCCACGAAAGGGAAGGTTCCCCTCCTGCCTCCCTGTGGCGCCACACCTGCTTCGCATGAACCGTTAGAAAGACCATTAAATTCTGTGCAACATATGTAAATTTTAAAAAGTCGTATAGAATAGCGCGCGAGAAAATAGTAATTTTATCTGAGTTGTCGGAAATAACAAATTCCATTACAGGTACAATTAATGCTGTTGCCCGAGATCAAAGGGCGTCATGTTTAACGATCACGTGAATCTTTCTTAAGCCCGCGCCAGTCAACAAACTACTACCGTTAGAAAGGTCATTAAATTCTGTGGAACATATGTAAATTACAAAAAATCGTATAGAATAGCGCGCGAGAAAATAGTAATTTTATATGAGTAGTCGAAATAACAAATTCGGCCTACCAATTAGCGCCGTTGCCCGAGACCATGAAAAGCCGGTCATGTTTAACGATCGCGTGAATCTTTCTTAAGCGCGCGCCAGTCAAGAAACTACTACCATTAGAAAGACCATTAAATTCTGTGCAACATATGTAAATTTAAAAAAATCGTATAGAATAGCGCCATAGAAAATAGTACTTTTATAAAGTCGAAGCGTATCGTCTGCCCAAACAGCAGTCAGGTTCACACGGATGGCTATCCGCTGAATCGACGGCTGAATCGAAGGCTGAATCGACGGCGTACTTCACAGTGGTAAACACGTTCCCATGAGACAAATAACGATTAGAAGTAAAAACTGCCTTGGATAACGCCTGATCAATTGAGAATACTAATAAATCAAAGATATAAGGTCTTAAAGAAAGCCCAAAGTACTGGAAATCCTGTAATTTGGACCCAATATAGACATCTTCGTAACAGGGTTACAACTGAGCTACGCCAAGAAAAAGCTGCATACTTCTCTAATAAGTTCGCTGAAATAAAGTCAACTAAAGCGTACTGGGATCT
>JAYKKM010000351.1:3847500-3895000 GCA_035772405.1 Chrysogorgia sp. JL179-B06 | reverse complement strand
AAAGCACCAAAAATTTTGGGCTTAGAGCTACAATCGTTGCCGAAATTGTTGGAACACATGTGATGTACAACGGCATCTACCCACTCTACCCCCTATTGCTTACAATATTGGTTTATCACAAACAAATGCTGTTGTGCGACCTGAACAAGGTTGAATCTATACTTCACTACAGTATATTCAACCTTGTTTCAACCTTGATTCAACATTGTTCAGGTCATATACAACAGTAAATTCACTACATCTACTGTTGTATGACCTGAGCAAGCTGGTTGAATCACAGTTAATGAAATAAGATGGTTTGGCTAGCCGGTAAACTTCAAAGGGATTTAGCAGGGGCGGCAAAATATGTTGAGGATCAAAGGGAAAAAAGTCACGTGACGAGTTTAGTGCATGGCGTGTATCAATACAATAGGAGATTATATTACAGTTGTCATTGCTGTCGTCTTTCATCGCGAAATAACTGCGCTTAAATAACTCAACTTGCTGTCAAATTTAAACATAACAAAGTTATAATTATGGACGACGATTTGGAGGCAAGTGTGTCTATTCCCGAAGAATTAGCAGACGAATTTAGTTCGAGCAACGTTGGCGAGGAGTTAGCGCTTGTTCAGGATGATGAAACCTGTCAGGATATTTTGACGTTTAACTTTGATGTCGCCTTATCTGTGATCGAAGGGAATGACGAAGCTATGGAAGAAGAGATTACCGAAGCTCTTTGTGAAATATCTGGCGAAAAGTATTTTCCTTGAAATAGTTGTGAGAAAGTTTGGTTTGACGAGACATGTGAACGCTAAACATGGTAACAAAAGCACCAAAGGACAAGATAACATTCACTGACAAAAGAAGAGCTTTCACCTCAATTGTGGATAAAGTAAAGGCCAAGATAACGAAAGATGGTTTCACTTCAAACATGGCAAGTGCAACATCAAACGATTCCTTCTACAATTATATACTGCCAATTTATCAACGATTTTGTCGCAAGAAAAACCAAGATAAATTCATAATGGAATTTTATGAACTTATTCCAAATTCGTCTGGCCTATTGAAATGTCAAAACCAACAATTATGTAGCCTTATTATGATTTCCATACCAGATCATTTAGTATCATTGTTTAAGAGAGGTGTTACTAGTCAACAATAGCCCACCACTTCCAGTGGCAGTGAGATTAGTGTCAGTGCTGGTGTTCCTACAAGACTAGGTGACCATGAACGTGGACCTTTATCCTACATAGCAGGGTATGTGTTGTCCAAAACTGAAGAAGTCTTGCAGCTAAAAAGAATGACGAGCTTCAAATAATTTTACAAAACATGATCTGCTCTGGTTTGGAAAATGCTTACAATCGAGGCACGCAGCCGAGGAGGGCTGGTAACACCATGTAAAGATTTAGTTCAGATATTGGAGGTTGTAGAAAATATTATTCCAGGAATTAAAAGAAAAGCAGACCAGTGTTGTGAAGAGTATTCCTTGTGACAAATTATGCAATGATGCACTTGACTCACCATTGCTAAAATCACTATGGGAAAATATAATGCAGGACTGTAGTCAAGAAACTTCAAAACAAACACAAAAGCTTTGCCTGGAAAACATTAGTAAAACTCTATTTAAGGGTTCGTAGCTTCTCATATGCAAAAGACTATATAAGCAAATTTAAGATTCAGCAAAAAGCAGGAAAAAGAAAATCTCTAAGATCTTTATTGGGGAATTCTTAATTTCCTTGTAGTAATAAATTAAGTGCATAAAAAATTCAAAACAAAGTTTATAACTTATTAACTTTGTTTTGAAAACATAGCATAAGGAAAGAATGCATTCTTTTTACTTCTTACAGTGCCCGAGCCAAACAAATGTCTCCTTTGGCCTTTGTGCAGTTAGTAAACCGATCATTTTCATTATTGCTAGAAGACACATTGGCAGATACTTGGTCAACCCAGAGGTCAACCCATTAATGTTCAAGACTCCCCCATACAATACTAATTGAATATTAAAGACTGTATAACTAGAAATACGTGTACGCAACAACCCCTCGCCCGCTTACTGTTTGAGGAACTGAACAGATTTTCAAACTGCTTATTTTTTGGGTGCAATTTGTGGGTAGTGTACTGAACAATACCCAAATTGGATAAGTCTGCCAACACAATTGTCTCGCAGGCAGGGTTGGAAACCAATTGTGTAATTATTGATTATTGAAATTAATAATTAATTTTAATAATTATTAATTTAAATAATAATTTTATTAATTATATATTACATAATTAAAGTTAATTATGTCAGTTATGCTTTTAATAATAAATTTCAACATGCATGTTTACAGTACCGTAACAGTGGCATACTCATAATTTTACTCAAAGTACAATTGTATTCACGAGACTGCATAACCTTGTACATACATGTACCCTACTGTAATGATGTAATCTGCATGTTCCTTATTGCCTAATTGTCAGTATAAGCAGATACATGTACCTACTGTAATAATGTAATCTGCATGTTCCTTATTGTCTAATTGTCAGTATAAGCAGATACATGTACCCTAGTACCCTACTGTAATAATGTAATCTGCATGTTCCTTATTGTCTAATTGTTAGTACAGATACCAAAAGATTCCATACCTAAATTTATCCTAGACCAAATTGATAAGTCTGATAAACCTTTTATTCTTTTAGAAGACTTCTGTTTCTTAACTTTTATTAATATTTATATAATTATGCACATTCATGTACCAGTATTTCAATGGTATTCAAGTACCGCTAACACAAGCATATTGTGTTACCGGAATATAAATACAGCTATAATCTGTACTTTTTTACATCCTTACCACCAGTACTGGTACTCACTATATAGCTAATTAACAAGTATTGCAATTATTCCATTGTGGATGGGGTTGCAAAGTGACCGAGTGAAACAATGGTGATGGATAATTTAAATAAAAGTATAAAATCTGCCATTCAAAATTTGTATTAACATTTGTTATTCTGTAATATTATAATAAAGCACATAATTTATTGGTATATCTTATGTAAGGACTATTCAATTTTGAGCGAAAGCCCTGCAAAGAGTGATTTCGTGATGTCTGATTGGCGCTTTCTCGATATACATGTATCAACAAACCGAAATTCAAATAATCGCTAACCCTAATCCTAACCCTAATACTAACCCTAATCCTAACCCTAATCCTAACCCTAAAACTGACTTGGGTTGGTGTTATAATAATTTTAAATTTCGGTTGCCATGACGACATGCCAAAAGTGAAATGTTCCGACCACAATATATTTTGAAGTACTAACTCTAAGAACTCATTCTACATATCTAATGAAAGCTTGATTAACAGCCTCTGACATACCTACAAAAATATTTTTGTAACTGATACCTAACAGCTTGAAAAAAGCGCTTGGATTGGATTGACAAACTCCGTATAAATATTTTAGATATTCAGACGACGATATCTTTTGAACTACTAACGCAAGAAAATCATGCTATACATCAAATAAAAGCCTGAATAACATACTTGTAACTGTAACTGACTAACAGGTTTAAAAAACCGAAAACGGGTTTACCTTTAGTTTTGACGCCACGTATAAAACTTGATTAATACGAACTTGATTTACGAACTTGACATCTTCGGACGACGATATATTGCATTTTCACTGCCTTTTCACGATCTTTTTGAACTAAAATCTTCATTCACCGTATAACCCGACAAAACACGAATTCAAATGCAGATATTTATTATCCCCTCGCCCCGGCGCGAAGCGCCGGCCGAAGGCCGAAGGCCTGAGGGCGAGGGTGATAATATCGACCGGCGTTTAGTCCCTCATCACGGATTCCAGGCGTAATGTAAAGTCACTTTCAGTTTCCTTGTATATATATATAATTCAGGATCAACGTCGTCGATCATGCGCGGCATTGGAAAATTTGGCCCTGGTAACTAGATATGGTAAATACTACGTGTTTTGTCGGGTTTATACGGTGAATGAAGATTTGTGTTCAAAAAGATCGTGAAAAGGCAGTGAAAATGCAATATATCGTCGTCGGAAGATGTCAAGTTCGTAAATCAAGTTTTATACTTTTATACGTGGCGTCAAACTAAAGGTAAACCCGTTTTCGTTTTTTTAAACCTGTTAATCAGTTACAAAGATCGTTTTGCAAACATGTTCGAGTATGTTATTCAGGCTTTTATTTGATGTATAGCATGATTTTCTAGAGTTAGTAGTTCAAAAGATATGGTCGTCTGAATATCTAAAATATTTACTCGGAGTTTTGTCAAATCCAATCCAAGCGTCGTCGCTTTTTTCAAGCTGTTAGCTATCAGTTACAAAAATATTTTTGTAGGTATGTGAGGAGGCTGTTAATCAAGCTTTCATTAGATATGTAGAATGAGTTCTAGAGGTAGTACTTCAAAAGATATTGTGGTCGGAACATTTCACTTTTGGCATGTCGTCATGGCAACCGAAATTTAAAATTATTATAACATCAACCCAAGTCAGTTTTAGGGTTAGGATTAGGGTTAGGGTTAGGATTGGGATTAGGGTTAGGATTAGCGATTATTTGAATTTCGGTTTGTTCATATATCGAGAAAGCGCCAATCAGACATCACAAAATCACTCTTTGAAGGGCTTTCGCTCGAAATTGAATAGTCCTTACACACGATATACCAATAAATTATGTGCTTTAATTTAAATTATCCATCACCATTGTTTCACTCGGTCACTTTGCAACCTCATCCACAATGGAATAATTGCAATACTTGATAATTAGCCTATATAGTGAGTACCAGTACTGGTGGTAAGGATGTAAAAAAGTACGGATTATAGTTGTGTTTAATATACTGCAAGTCTATAGGACTAACCAGGCCGCAACCTGGCTGAATGCCACCTTGGGCCAGCTGGCTTACATTTTACTGACTTTAATAGTCTATAAACATGCACCACACTGGTTATAACAATCAGTGTTTATACACTCATCTGATGGCATGCTGGTCTGGCCAATGGCTTAGTGTGTTTGTGTAAACACCTTTGTCCTGTATTAGGCCTAGACAATGCCAGTCCTAGGCTTGCAATGTATATATTTACACAGCTTTTGTAGGATATATACTGTATATAGATACTGTATAATTGGGTAGGTTATAACACTCACTGTGTCAGGGGAACACATTAAGGATTAAACAACTGGTCATCATCTCACTGACAACAAGCAGCTGAAGGGAATTTCATCTTGAATTAATGATATATTGGTGAAATAATTATATTCAGCAATGTTCTTTGTTGCATATTATGGACTAGCTTTTGTCATTTCATCTTTTTGAAATTGTGTTACCGGTACTATGAATACCATTGAAATACTGGTACATGAAACTGTTACTGTAAACATGCATGTTGAAATTTATTATTAAAAGGATAACTGACATAATTAACTTAATTATGTAATATATAATTAATACAATTATTATTTAAATTAATAATTATTAAAATTAATTATTACTTTCAATAATCAATAGTTACACAATTGGTTTCTAACCCTGCCTGCAAGACAGTTTAGTGTTGGCAGACTTTCCCACTTGGGTACTGTTCAGTACACTACCCACAAATTGCACCCAAAAAAATAAGCAGTTTGAAAATCTGTTCAGTTTGGCAATATTAATTAAGCCTCGAACAGTAAGCGGGCGAGGGTTGTTGCGTACACGTATTTCTAGTTTACCATATCTAGTTACCAGGACCAAATTTCCCGATGCCGCGCATGGGCCGTTGATCTTGAATATATAAAAATAAACTGAAAGTGACTCTACCAACAGCTTGGAATCCCGTGATGAGGGACTAAACGCCGGTCGATATTATCACCCTCGCCCTCAGGCCTTCGGCCTTCGGCCGGCGCTTCGCGCCGGGCGAGGGGATTAATATCTGTATACTGATAAAGAGTAAACTGGTTTTAAGGTGCCAGAAACTTGCCTTTCACACCTTTGACAAATAGCAAAAGGAGTTTGGTTAGAAAAGGGTGACTATTTGGGACACTTCTTGGACATGTAATTGCTCAATTTTGCACATCATCCCAGTCAATTCTAACCCTTTACCCCCTCTCCCCCCAACCCATCCCTATCCCACCTAAAACATAACAAAAAATCAAGCCTTACCAAACTCCTGTTGAGACATTGAATATTAAATGAATTTTTATAAAGTCACTCAGCTATTAGTGGATTTAGAAAAAGATTGATGAATCTACTTAACAATATATTTGATTACAAAAAAAACTATGATTAAATCAAAATGCTGCATCATTGTATAATATATCCTACATGGAGGAGTTTAGAGAAACATGATCAGTCTATAAAAATATTAATTTTATTCCAAAACGTTTTGCTGAGTAAAATTGTCTGATGTTAGGCAGAGCCTATTATGGAGATATGTTGTATATTGATAAAGTTATTTCATCGTCTTACGCTTTTTCACAGGTTCATCAGAAACAGTATACCACTTTGCTTTACCATATCGCTCACCGGTGTTACCACTGACTGATGGTGCAATGTCCCTCTTAACAGCAATGGTCAGGTCATTGTAGCCAAACTGTTCTGCAGAAGGGTTATCTGATCGTCCTCTCTGAGTTCTTTGATGTCCAAAATAGTCTTCGATGACATCCTGCATGATGCGTTCTGTAAGAACATATGAAAACCCTTCGGAGAGAAGGAACTTAATAGCCTCAACATGGGAGTTCGCAGAGATCTTAAATCCTTCATAGGTCTGGTTGGACAAAAACATATTTTCTCTTTCAGCTGGGGTAAATGGTCCCTCTCTTGCTTTAATATTCGCCTTCCAATCTTCAAAATACTTAAGGAGTGTATCTTTCATCCACACAAGACGTTCATCATCTGGACTGTCACAGGGTTTGATCCTTTCATTCCTCTTCCTTTCATGCTCTGATGTAGATCTGACATTGGTACAATCGAAGAAATTGATCATCTGGCAAAACATTGCAGTACCAACCACACTGGAATCAGCGCACTCTAACAGGCATGTCGAAACTGTCCTACTCAAAACCTGAAAAGCTAGTTTAACCTTCATCTTCGAAAACCTTGTCAGAACAACATGGTCCAAGGTCAGATTTGGCGATCTGTGTGGAGCAAACTCTTGATCATGGTAAAACATGTCGGCAATATGTCTAAACAGCAGATGCTGGCCATCGTTCCACATGTACCGACTGCATGATCCAGATCCAGAGTTATAAAGACAGTTTCTCGCAGTCTTTATCAAATGAGGTACATCTGCGAAGAAATAGATCATTCGGGTCAGACAGAAGAGATTGGGTGTTTTGTACACCAAACCATCGGGTAGTTTGCCACCAAGTTTGGCATGGAGTGCAAAAAACTTTCGATATGGAGATGCACCGTCATTTACTGCTGCAATAACCCTTATACTTTACTGTTGTTTCAAGCACTGCAACAACTTTCCAAAATAATGGCATCAATTGAAAAGATGTCACATTGCCAGTAAAGTAATAGGCAACAACATGCTTTAATGGGTTCACAATCCTCTCACCAAAAAGGCCAGTGCATGCATGGGATGCAATAGGATTACTGTCCTCGTCAACATTAGCAATAGTGGTTAATGGATCACCGAGATCAATAAAGCCAATCAGTTCACCTGATGTTTTGTCAAAAACAAGATTTTCTTGTAGTTTCATTTCATCCATGATAACTGCAATGTATTTCTGAATGCCAGTGTATTCTGATGTTTTGTCTTTCAGCTCCTCGATGTTCTATTTGGTTATGCCAGCTCCAGGTTTAAAATAGTTCTTTTAGGACGCGCTCACTGGGTAATATTAGGGCTCCACTCTCTCTTAACTCTCTATAGGCTGATGGGGATTTGCAATGTATCGACAAAGCAAATCGGATAACTTGTGGGTGATATCTACGTCCCATTTTATTGGTTTGTAGTAGATGCATTTGCTGTTCCCAAAAGAACTTCATGTGAGGTGTTGAATCCAAGTTCTGTCCACTCATTATAGTCAATAAATCTTTCTCCAATGGCTCACTCACATTGACAGCATGCTTTTCTATTTGGCTTTGCAGGTTTTCAATTCTTTTTTCCAGCTCTCTACATCGCAAACGGTCAGCTACCACTGTTGCTCGAAGCTTCGCGGCACGCAGCCAAAGGAGCTTTATCTTTTACAGGGGCACTAGACTTGCTCTCCTTCCTTGTTTGTTGCTGGTTGATATTCTTCTGTAATTTAAGGCAGGTTTTGCAAATCACTTGCTCTTCACTAACATCCTTATCAAACAGGACCATACAATCAACAGAGCGCAATATCACCATAACTCTATAATTTGTCTCCATACCAATACTCTTTGGGACAATATGGCGAACAACATCAGAAACACTGAACGAACTGTGGCCTGGGTCAACAGGATCCTTGGCAATAGAGTTTAGAGAATCATTTTGTCGTAAACCTTCGCATATATCTTGTATTTACAGTTATAAAGACTCAGCAAAAGTTCAGATATTTCGGCAGAGTTAATTCGTCGTCTGCAGCTTGAATAAATATTGTGCTGATCAGGAAGAAGCCAATTGTAAACATGCAGAGAAAAATGAAAACACGAATCTATAATAAGCACGTATTTTGGTATTGAATATACTCGCTGTCACGAAGTTCAATCCTAATTTCGTTATCGGTGCACGCTGCTATAATCCAAGGGTCGAGTGAAATGTTCTGAAGATTGGTCGAGAATTCCTCAAACGTTTCCTTTTTCTCCACGGGTGGCGAAGGGCTTTCTGATGAAGGGCCAGCTTGTTCTCGTACAAGAACCCGACGTGTGCTACTAGGCTTCGCTTCATGGCTTTTCAGCGGAAGATTTTCGGTCGAAACAGCTCCCGTATCTAACGATTTCCGTTTTCCATCTACAAAAGAAACAACAGTGCTTTACTAGACTAGTCTTTGATGGAAATATTTATTTATATATCGCGAATATTTCAATAAATATGAACAAAGACCGAGCCAATTACCATATTGTGCGCTATAAAAATGAGTCAATACTTACGATCAACTATCAATTCTGCTTTAAAATGTCGCTCACATCAGAATAGATTGTTCTCATCGATTCTCATTTTCAAGTCTGGTGTCATTTCTCTTGATCTTAAAACCACACGAAGCCATTCTTTACGGGCAGTGACCTTCAATGCCTTCGTCTCGTCTCCATCAGTCCGTCCAGGAAAAGGAATCTTGAACAACGATAGACCGCTCTTTCGACTAGTCGAACAGCCAAAGAGTGCACAGTTAGCACCCGGGATTGCGTAGCTACAGAAAAAATTCTTAAATTCGCGAGAGAAAGCAGTTTGCTTGAAGATTTCGGTGTAGCCGTATGTCGTGTAACTCGCGTCCTCGGTCGCGTGTCATAGCGCTCGTCACTGATGAACTCGGCACGTAACCTCAATTACTTAGAACAATAACATATTTTGGGGGTGTGTCCAGCTAGCCAAACCATCTTATTTCATTAACTGTGGTTGAATCTACTGACGAATGAAACAACATTGAACAGGAGGAAGAGGGCATCATAAGATTTTTCAAATTGTTATTTCAGGAGATGATTTACTTGTTTAATCGAGATTTTAAAAAGTGTCCCAACGAATTTCTGCAACGATTGTATTTTTCTTAAAGAAACAAATTAAGAGGGGGTAGAAAAGGCATTTAATTGTTTGATGGTGGCCGGGGTGGGAAATATTTAGTAGGATATTATTGGCTAACGATTCGTTAAAGGACAGGAGGAGACATGATAGCAATTGAGGCCAAATATCATAAAAAGTGTATGACATAATCAATAATTCGACAAAGAATATTTCTACGTACAAGAATTACAAGCTAACTGAATGACAAAGAAGAGAGGAATGAAGCGAGAACTGTTGCTGAATTAATTTCATGCGTGAAAATACGTGCTGAGAAAAATAAGACCTTCATCTCACGGCAGAATTACATCGACATTTCGCAGATCGTTTGCTATTAAAAAGCCAATCAACAAGAACTGTTTTAAAGCATGTACTCCAGGACAATTTCCCGGAGATATTCATGAACAAACCGATGGCAAACATGTAAGGATCTGTTAGCATTTAATCAAGGCATGTCAGTCAATCTTGAATGATGAGTTACCATTATGATTATGAGTCTCTTGCGTTGGCTAAAGCCGTGAATATTATCCCCCTTGCGAGCAAGGTTTGACCATCTCGCCGCGGCATAGATCGTTAACTCACGAAAAGTTTATATATATATAAATATATATATATATATATATATATATATATATATATATATATATATATATATATATATATATATATATATATATATATATATATATATATATATATATAATATATATATATATATAGATATATATATATATATATATATATATATATATATATATATATATAAATATATATATAGGTAATATTAGCATTATTTTACACTTGTAAACGAAATCAACGGGAAGGATATATTGCGAGTGCGAACCGCACCAATTACGTTGCGAAACATGCAACTCCAAGGCCTTCGGTGAGAATTGAACTCACGCCTCCACGAATCTAGTGCGACGCTCTGCACACAATTGTGCCACGTCAGCCGTTGGAGTTTATACATATATAGTTATATATATATATATATATATATATATATATATATATATATATATTATATATATATATATATATATATATATATATATATATATATATATATATATATATATATATATATATATATATATATCTATCTATATACCATGGTGATTGCATGTAATAACCTTAGAACGTTTGCTATGGAAAAGGCATTCACGATTGATGATATGCATAAGGAGGAGAGGCGACTTAGTGTTATAATGATAAGAGGTGTGAATCATGAGACGTTGAAGGCTAAACTATTTTTTATCGAAATTTGACTTTGTCAGATATTGTTCATATTTGGCTGATGTGCATGCTCAGAAAAATTTAATTCAAACGGAAGAGCGGTTAGATCTTATTACCCGACTAAAAAAGCCGATATGGCCATGTTAACAGTTCCTCATATATAACCAATCTTTCTTCACACACACTTACGCCAATGGAAACAAAAGTATTATCGAAAGGTTTAAACTTTACAATTCCGCCATCGAAAATCAAACGGGAATGTGTTTTTAGTGAATTCTATGGTCGCAACTAGAAAGATTAACTCCTCATAACACCGAATTACTAACTGATTGTAAGGCAAAAGTCTCTAATATTGCCCATACCTACTGTGGTAAACCAATTGAATCTAAGGATTTCTCTCTTACTAGTAGGGAACATCTCATCGCTTTATCTAATCTTCGTAAGAACAAAGATATTGTGATCTCATGTAAACCTGATAAAGGTACTGGTGTGGTTCTTCTAAACAAAACTGATTATGAGCAGAAAATGCTGGAAATACTTAGTGACAATACTAATTTCTGTAAACTGGGTCATTTACGAAACAATGATAAAACTATTTCCATTGAACTGAATCGTCAATCACTGTTACTGCAATTGAAGAAATGATAATCAAATTTGTGAGGAATTATATCAAATAGTCCGTCCCACTGGTTCTGACGACCTAGATGTATGGATTAACAAAAGTTCATCAAAATGGAACTCCGTTACGGTCCTATTCTCTCAGTGGTTAAATCGGCACAACTTAATTTAGCCAAAGAACTTTCTTCACTATTGAAACCAGACCTTGATAAGTACAGTATTTATCACGCGTTTTTAAAAGACTCATTTACTTTTTCCAAGAATATGAAGGAATTTAAACATCCATAATCCAACAATATGCTCGTTTGATATTGTTAGCCTCTTCACGAAGATTCTATTGGATGAAAATATTAATATTTGTATTGATACTTTTTCTCTATTTCAAGATGATAAAACTGCTTCTTCCTTCTTAGACTCATTAAACTCTCTTCACCCTGCTCTGAAATTCACCTGTGAGTTTGAATGTGACAATCAACTTCCGTTTTTGGATGTTTTGGTCCATAAAGAGCATGGATGTTTTCTGACCAGTGTGTACCGAAAATCTACTTTCACTGAATTTTATACTCGTTTTGATTCTTTTTAGCTCTAGACAACAGAAGGTGGAATTGGTTAAATGCCTTATTAATCGTACTCGAAAGATATCCTGTGATAAATTTCTAGAAGGTGACCTTACAGATCTGAAATCTATTTTCTTGTTAAATGGTTATCCTGGACGATTATTAGATAATATATTTAATCAACAAACTAAAGAGCCATTCCTAGGGCCACAAAAGTGTCCGGTTCATTTAAAGCTTCTGTGGATCTGTAAAATCTCAGAGAATTTTGAGAAATATCAAACTAATCACGGAGACCACTTTTTTCACAAATAAACTTGGACGTATATTTTCATTTTTCAACTAGAGCGATTCTACCACCAACGCCTAATGAATCTCTACCTGACTTTTCTTCAAGCTTTATTATATATGAATTTAATTGCGAGTGCGGTTCTCGCTATGTAGGTAGAACAATCCTATAAGGCTTAGTGATAGAATCAAACAACATGTGCCCTAGTGTTATTAGTAATCAAAAACCAAACCCATCACGTCAACCAGCCCAAGAGACACATAGCGTCGTTTCCGATTCATTGATTTACTTGTGACTCATCCATCGGCAATCACTTATTATCCAACTGAACAAATGCGCCGAAACCTATTGTGACAGTAACTTTACGGAATCCTTTCAAAATGCCGCTATCACCAGGCTTTCAATTAAAGGTAATGGGATTACTGTCCATATTAAACTTTCAGATCCTGATTTATGCAAACAAACAATTATTTTGTTATTCAATATATCTTTATTTTAGCTAGTCGTTAGCAACTTAATTAGTTGTCTGCAGAAAATGTATCGTGCTCTTTTCTTTTAAGCCTATTATTTTCTCAAAGTTTTTAAACAGTTCTTCTAAGAAGTCATCTCTTTTTTCTCCTTTACTCCAACATTACGGCCAGTCCTTAGATTATTGGTAAATGTGTTTATAATATATAGGGCAGTTGAACGTTCTCAAGGTATTACCCAATGACCATGCTATATAAGTTGCTCCAAAAGCTATATTTAAGTTTGTTACCATGACATAGTTCGTTGTTCAGTTATATATATATATATATAAATATATATATATATATATATATATTTATATATATATATATATATATATATATATCTATTTATTTATAGAAATTGAAAGGTGGAAAAGTGGTAAACTGCCAAGAATTTAGTGACGAGATACTGACGTTTCGAGCGGAGAAGCCCTTCATCATCGAGTAAGACGAGATGGAAATGAAATTAAAGGTAATGTGGAATCTTATTATTATACATAATTATTATTATTTTATTATACGAATATAATTTATTATTATTACGACAATTAAGACGATTATTATTATTATAATAATATTAGTTTCAAATCTTCAAATTTGTTCTACAAATTTACTTGAAAATGTACGTAATAAAGTAACTCCTCATGATAAATAAACCGTTTATAAAATAAAAAAAAAAACCTTATGGGCAAAAAAAAAAAATTTTACCCAATTTGGATAATATAAGAACTTTTATAAAGTCGTCCTGAAGATTGCGAAAGAGTGATGAACAACACCGTTGTAACGGCAGTTGTGTAAATTTAGATAAGTTTTAATATATATATAGTATATATAGAATAAAAATTCAAATGACTCAACTGTTTGTGACTAGTTGTGACCAGTTGTGACCGAGTTGATGATCCATTTTATCTGAAGAGTACTGCACCATTTGCGTGTGGCAACGAAACTAACTAGTAAATAAAATGTCTAGTCACAAAAACTGTTTGAGTCTTTGAATTTTTACTATTTAAATAATGCTCTGGAATTTCGCATTGAGACAACTCTTGCCAACGGTTTATTTTACTACACTCGTCTATTGTAATATATATATATAGAAATATATATATATATATAAAATTATATATATATATATATATAGTATATATAATATATATATATATTATACGTGTAGGTTTTGGTCTATAATCCGAAAATGCAAAGAGTGCTTCAACAACATATAGTTAGATGCATAATAATAGATTTTTCGCTTACCTATTCAAAACTGAGTCCTGCTACAACTTGTATTTCAATCTGTTAAAAATAATAAAAAGAATCTTCAGGCAGTGACAATATCGAAAGGGATGACCGGCTTATTATATATATGACGGCCTATATAGGAGATGACGGTTTGGCTATCATAAAAACGTAAATCAGCACGTTTAGCAGGACAAAAACAAGAAAGATCTCTCACACAAAATTTTCGAGCAATTTGACCTAAAAATCACCGCCGAATCAAATTTACGTATAGTAAAACTTTTTAGATGTAACTTTCGACCTGTTAACAATGGGATCTATAGGCCCTATAAGGACAGCCCAATGACGATCCGCTATACATTAAATATGCACTCTAACCATCCACCAAGCATAACAAGGCAGACTACCTTTGCATCATTTAACAAACGCATTAAACTCCTTTCCGGTCAGATGAGCAAATCTTTTCAGGAATATCTGCACCCTTATATCAGAACGAGCGCTTAGGCACAGCAACTTTAATCTTAATGAACTAAGCTTACACTCATGATACACCGCAACGACCACGTAGGAATAGGCAATCAGCAATATCATTTGGTTCAACCCACCATTTAGGCCAAGAGTTGTTCAGCACTAACATAGGACGTAATTTCCTTAAGCCGTAATTGACAAACATTTCCCCTCCGCACCACAAGCTCCATAAGATTTTTAACAGAAATAACAGTTAAAGTAAGTTAAACAGCTGGCATATGAACAATGTGTTAAGGTCAATAATCCACTTAAGCACAATGCACGCATAGCTAGAACATCAAACCGCGAGGATAGGGACGCCACTAATTGCAAGTTTTGTAGAGAGAACACCATTTTGCCCGCTTCAAGAACAATGCATGACTAGAGACATAGTATAGCAAAGCAACAGTGGCACAGTAAACATCACAAACGAAATAAAACAATACAATTATGGTAAATGACTGCAACCACATTCAATATAAGAGCGAGTTGGCCATACCACACTAAATCTTTTTCAACATGAAAAAGCATGAAAATGACACCGAACTTTCGAAATATATTTGGACCATTGAAAGCAGAACCTAATAAAGATTTCAGGTATTAATTGGCAAATTCTAAAACATATCTATTTCGTACACAGGGAGGATCAAAAACGATGCAATTTGAATGTTTAAGAAGAAAAATTTTTGTATTTCTAAAAAAAGAAAAAAATAAGAATTTAGTTTACTCAACAAAAAGAGCGGAAATAATTTCACAGTCGTCGATCTATCGTAATAAATATCGCGTAATCAACCGCAAACCAAAGCCATGACCCTCATGCTTTGGTTCCCCCACAATACGTCCCCCACTTTCCGGCAGAAAGCCTATAAATAAGCGGTCATCCCTTTCGATATTGTCACTCATAGCCGCCTGAAGATTCTTATTACAGAAGTGAACAAACAAGTTGTGAGCAGACACAGTTTTGACTGGTAAGCCCGAAAAATCTATTATTTTTTTTTGCTCTAACTATATGTTGTTGAGCACATCTTTGCATTTCGTGAGACCAAAACCTAACACGTTATATTTGACACCGTTATATCGGTTGTGCACTCCTTGTTTACGATTATTCATATCCTATCTAACCTTAAAATGCGGCAATTTCGATTTGACTATTCGCTAAAGAATATCCCTATACCATCACAGGACGCTTATTTGAAGAATTTGATTGAAAAAGTGGAAAGTGTATTAACACGTATGAGATGGAAAGCCAATTTCTTTCTTAAAAAACAAAAATAGTGAGAACCAAAAGAACCATTTCGGCCTTGCGTCCAACAAAACACCTCCTTCGATTCCAGATATGAAACCCTTCGAAGCGAACTTATAAAACTAATCGAGAATGTACAATTCCGGCCATATAGGAACCAATTTCAGAAATATTTGGCTAACGATTTAAAGAAAATTAATACGTCTCCCAACATTTTCATTTTTGCAGACAAAACTCGGAATATTTATGAAACCCCGCCCGACATATACAACAATCTCTTACATGACAACATCACAAAAACATATAAGCATGGATCCGAGGACTCTATAGTTGAAATTGCCTCAGAACTAAAAGACATTTCGAACAATTTAGGAATCGGCGACAGAATTGAAAAAATGAAAAAACGGCGAAGCATTTATATCTTTAAAAGACCACCAAGAAAATTTCGAAAACAACCCAAAATGTCGATTAATTAACTCCGCCAAAAGCGAATCCGGAAAACTAAGCAAAGCTATTTTGGACAAAATTAATTCTAATTTGAGACAAAAACTAAATTTAAATCATGGAGAACTACAAAACAAGTTATTGAGTGGTTTGGCAATATAAAAGATAAGGACAGACACAGTTACATTTCATTTGACATTGTCGATTTCTATCCATCTATTTCTGAAAACCTATTGGACCAAGCTCTGTCCTGGGCTTCAAATTTGGCTACTATACCTCAAAACAACATTTCAATAATAAAACACGCTAGAAAAATCTCTCCTTTTCAATAGCGGAATTTTCATGGATAAAAAAAGATAGCAAGAATTTGTTCGACGTTACCATGGGCAGTTTCGACGGCGCGGAAATTTGTGAGCTCGTAGGCTTTTTCATTTTAAACCACCTAAGTAAGAAATTTGGCAAAGAAAGCATCGGCCTATATAGAGATGACGGTTTGGCTATCATAAAAAGTAAATCAGCACGTTTAGCAGACACAACAAGAAAAGATCTCCACAAAATTTTCCGAGCAATTTGACCTAAAAATCACCGCCGAATCAAATTTACGTATAGTAAACTTTTTAGATGTAACTTTTCGACCTTAACAATGGAAACTATAGGCCCTATAGGAAGCCCAATGACGATCCGCTATACATAAATATGCCCTCTAACCATCCACCAAGCATAACAAGGCAACTACCTGCATCAATTAACAAACGCATTAAACTCCTTTCGTCAGATGAGCAAACTTTTCAGTAATCTGCACCCTTATATCAGAACGCGCTTAGGCACAGCAACTTTAATCATGAACTTAGCTACACTCATGATACACCGCAACGACCACGTAGGAATAGGCAACGCAATATCATTTGGTTTCAACCCACCATTTAGCAAGAGTGTCAGCACTAACATAGGACGGAATTTCCTTAGCCTAATTGACAAACATTTCCCTCCGCACCACAAGCTCCATAAGATTTTTAACAGAAATACAGTTAAAGTAAGTTACAGCTGCATGAACAATGTTAAGTCAATAATCACTAAGCACAATGCACGCATAGCTAGGAACATCACACCGCAGGATAGGGACGCCACTAATTGCAGTTGTAGAGAGAACACCATTTGCCCGCTTCAAGAACAATGCATGACTAGAGACATAGTATACAAAGCAACAGTGACAGTAAACATCACAAACGAAATAAAACAATACATTGGTATGACTGCAACCACATTCAAAGAGCGATTGGCCAACCACACTAAATCTTTTCAACATAAAAAAGCATGAAAATGACACCGAACTTTCGAAATATATTTGGACATTGAAAGAAAACACTAAAGATTTCAGTATTAATTGGCAAATTCTAAAACATTCTATTTCGTACACAGGTGGATCAAAACGATGCAATTTATGTTTAGAAAGAAAAATTTTGTATTTTAAAAGAAAAAAATAGAATAGTTTACTCAACAAAAGAGCGGAAATAATTTCACAGTGTCGTCATCGTAATAAATTTCGCGTAATCAACGCAAACAAAGCCATGACCTCATGCTTTGTCCCCCACATACGCCCCCACTTTCCGGCAGAAAGCCTATAAATAAGCGGTCTCATCCCTTTCGATATTGTCACTGCCTGAAGATTCTTTTACAGATGAAACAAGTTGTAGCAGACCAGTTTGAGGTAAGCGAAAATATATATCTATATATATATATATATAATGTATATATAAATATATATATATATATATATATATATATATATATAATATAAATATATATATATATATATATATATATATATATATATATATATATATATATATATATATATATATATATATATATATATAATAATATATATTATATATAATATATATATATATATATATATATATATATATATATATTATATATATATATATATATATATAGCTTGTATAGGGTAATGTGGACAGGACATTACCACATTAACCCTATACAAGCTAACAAATACCGGAGGAACGCTAGTATCCTTTTGAATCCTTCTATGGGGAGTTCATCGTTGCAAATAACCATTCTCTATTCATACTAAAATATATATATATATATATATATATATATATACGTATATATATTTATATATATATAATATATACAGGTATATATATATATATATATATATATATATATAATATATATATATATATATATATATATATATATATATATATATATATATATATATATATCTATATAATTCTATATATATATATATATATATATATATATATATTATATATATATATATATATATATATATATATATATCTATATTATATATATATATATATATATATATATATAATATATATATATCAATATATAATATATATATATTATATATATATATATATATATATATATATATATATCTATATATATATATATATAAGTGAAAAGGTGGTAACACTGCCAATAATTTAGTGACGAGATACTGATGTTCGAGCGGAGCCCTTCATCAGAGTAAGACGAGATGAAATAAAATAAATAGGGCTTATGTTAATTTCAACTCCCATTTCAACTCCCATTGGTGGAGTAAAAATTTCGGAGTTAATTTTACTCCTATTTTGGAGTAATTTAACTCCAACTGATGGCATAATTTTCATTCTACTCCCACGTGGAGTTATTTTTAACTCCACTAAGAGAGTCAAAATTACTCTTATTTTGGAGTTAAATTAGTGGAGTTATAACTAACTCCTATTATTCTACTCCACTTCTAATCACAGGAGTGATTTTAACTCCAGGTGGAGTAAAAATTGAATTCCATATATGGTGTTAAAATTTAATTCCAGTGTAAAGATTCTATTTCAGAATCATCCTCAGGGTAACAAATTAATCGACATGATTAACCTTTTGGTAAACAGATAGTCAGATCTTAACACTGATAGCTATATGTACCGATAACGCGTGTCGAAGACACCTGCACATGAATTTCAAGAACCCGGCAGTACCCGATGTATTTTTACAAAACTTCTAGGCACATTAAAATTAATTTGCAGTCAGTTTGCTTTTGTTAAACTAGCATTTTAATTTTATACTTTCGTAAAATTTGTGTTTGAGCCCTGCGACCCCCACGATGCTTATGAGCCCCACGCGGCCATTTCGAAATGTTTGAATTGTTGGTGTTTGTTGGTAATTTTTGATATTTAATTCGAATTTCTTGGTTGTATTTTGTGATGGTTTTCAAAAGGACTCGTTGCTTCCCTATACTCGTAGGCTTAGACGAGGATTGCAGTCATATTTTTGAAGGTAAGTCCGTGTATTTGTATAATCATTTAGTCAGCGACTAGCTATTTAAATAATGCTGTTTAATAATGCGCATTTATTTATTCCCTGTTCATATTTAATTGTTTATTTTCATACGAATTGTAATAAAGGTTGGATTAGTGATTTCAGACGTTAATAATTGAGTTATATTTTCCTGTATGTTCGGCATGAGTCACAATAAATATTTTGGTTTGAATCACAGTGTGAGTGCAGATGTAGCTGTTATTTTTTCCTGATTTCGATTTTTAACGAATGCTTTACTATGCTTAACATTGTTTGAAATTGTTTATATATCATTCTCAAACATTCAAAGTTCGCAATCCATGAAGAAAACAATTGTTGTTTTTAAATGTCTGCCGATTAATTACTTCATCATTCTTTCCTCTACTGGTTTTGCTCCACATATTAAGCAGAATTCAGTTTATTTTACCAAATTAAATTGACCAGAAAAGTTTATTTTTCTCAGGCAAGAAATACTGCTTCTACTGGTCCATACAATTCTGTTTTGTATATTTATTCTTACAACATCAAGAAAATATTGCACAGTTTGCATATATATACACTGCAAATTCTTCAAATCTTGTTTCAAGGAAAAAAATACTAGTTTTAAGCAAATATTTCCTTAAATCAAGAAAAATTATCTCGTCCCTTCTATAAGATAATTATCTTGATAAAATATCTTGACAAGATAAACTTTTAAGGAAAAATAACCTTGTTTTAAGAAAATCAGTTTCTTAAAACAAGCAAAATTATCTTCTAGTCCCTTCTACAAGATAAATATCTTGTCAAGATATTTTAACAAGAAAATTTTTCTTGAATCTAGATCTTATCCCAGATAAATATCTTGTCAAGATATTTTAGCAAGAAAATTTTTCTTGAATCTAGATCTTATCCCTTCTATACACAAGATAAATATCTTGTCAAAATATTTCAACAAGAAAAGTTTTCTTGAAACGAGATTTCTGTTAAATCATGATTGATGCAATTATTAACAAAATTATCTCGAATCAAGATTTCTTTTCCTGAAAAACAAGAACATATTATAGTTATTGGAAAAATAAGAAATAACTTGCATGACTATAGGGCTTCTGTTAATATAGACAAATAATGCATTATAGTGTTTAAATATTTTTATTTAAATTGTAAAACTTTAAAACATGCATTAATTAAAAGGACAAAGAAAAATTAAGGCAGGTGTGAATAAAAATGTTCCTAAAAATTGCCAGTCTGGGTGAAATGAATATCATTAAAAATAATTATTTGTAAAATAGAAAATGAAAATAAAGATCCTAAAGGATAATCAAAATCTAATAAGTAAAAGCTAGCCAGCAGTGTTACGACAGCTTTAACAATCTCATCTTCTTCGAACAAGATAAAAATCTCTCTCCCCAAAAGAAGAGCTGCACCATTGTCTGTGACCACAAGTCCAGGTGTATATGGTGATATTTTTCGTTGCCATTCACTTGGCCCTTCATCACCCTTTAAAAATGGAAAACATATATGATTCAAATTGATAACCTGAATAATTTATATAGATAATAGACGATACATGGGCGATCGTGAAGCTCAAATCCTCAGAAAATGTTGCTGAGTCTTGAAACAGGGATCCGAACCTGTAACCTGAGACGTCTAACCATTGAGCAATCAAGAATCAGATGGAGAGCGAAGGCTATGTACTGGTTCGATATAGTGGACTTAATAGTGGACATTTCATTAGTCCTGAAATATGATTTAAAAGAAATCATTGAACAGCATATTGTTGGGGATAACCCCTTGCATTTTTAGCTTTTCTAGGCAATTACTATATATATACATTGTATATATTTGGTATTTTAGTAATTTGATTGCATAAACATTGCAGTTTCTATATGTCAGTTCATTCAGTAATCACCCGCTATATTAAGAAGAACCTCAGGCTGAAATTAAGAAATTTTTGCATGGTGCATGATTTAAATATTCTGCAATCTGCTCCTCAACATCAACTGACTTGTGAACACTGAGGACATGCCAATAAAGTTAATGAAAAGGATCGAACGATGATCAGGCTTTGTGTGACACAGAATAAAAATGAAAGAGGCGCCATATGTGTTTGACAACTTTGACTGTTGTCAATACAGTCAGTATACAGTACAAGTACCTGTAGATGCTATCAATGTTATTTAACCAAGATAATTTTTTCCTATTGTTATAACATTTAATGACAACTTCTGAGCCTGAAAATGCATTTGGTATATACCATGAAGTTTTTACCCAAATGTTTCATATTCTCAAGCAGTTTAAATATTTTAGAATGTTGTTAGTCATAAACTACAAAGCAATGGACACAAGGGTAAACAGTTTTATTAAACGTTTTCGACTAACTTGCAGTCATCATCCAGTCAGCATGACTGCAAGTTAGTCAAAACATTGAATAAAAATGCTTACCCTTTTCGGAGTGTCCATTGCTTTCTATTTTATAAAATTACTCAATGGTGACCATATTTATGTTTATCATGTACTGTAACATTACAAAACTTTTAATTCCTCGGCAGTTAGCATTCTGAAACGAAATTAACTGTACACTTACTTAACTATTTAACTATAAACTTACAAAACACTTACTATACACTTAAAGACAAATAAATATCCCACATCATAAATATTTAGCATAATATACCTTCACTCTTACTGATAAAGACAAATAAATATCTCACAGCATAAAGATTTAGCATAATATGCCTTCACTTCTTACTGATAACAACAAATAAATATCCCACAGCATAAAGATTTAGCATAATATGCCTTCACTCTTACCGATAAAGACAAATAAATATCCCACAGCATAAAGATTTAGCATAATATACCTTCACTGATAAAGACAAATAAATATCCCACAGCATACAAGAATGTAGCATAATATGCCTTCACTCTTACTGATAAAGACAAATAAATATCCCACAGCATAAAGATTTAGCATAATATGCCTTCACTCTCACTGATAAAGACAAATAAAATATCTCACCGCATAAAGATTTAGCATAATATGCCTTCACTCTACTGATAAAGGCAAATAAATATATCATGGTATAAAATCTTGCATAATATGCCTTCACTATTACTGAAAAAGACAAATAAATATCCCACAGCATAAAGATTTAGCATAATATGCCTTCACTCTTACTGATAAAGACAAATAAATATCCCACAGCATAAAGATTTAGCATAATATGCCTTCACTCTTACCAAGGGTCTACGTTAACTTTTGAGACCACTAGCAAACATGTGCCAGTAGGTTTCATTCTCACTAGCAAAAATTCCAAAGTCACTAGCAAAATTTAAAATCCTCTATGTAACCATAGAAACCATAGTAAATATAGTAATTGTTCATTTGTGTTTAATTTCATTAACTTTATTTCAGTGACTAATCTTATAGTTGACCCTACGGTTCGTCTGTTGAATCGGCTGTTTCGGCGGACGAATTTTCCTTTTTCTCTCAAAAAAACTAGAAATTTTATTCATGATTTATTTATTACTAAAGCCGTGACTAAACCTCGAGGAAGATATCACTTTCGCATCTACTCCACGCATGTTTCTTAATGAAACCGCTGACTGTGATGAACCCAGGCTCTTTCTTTCAAATCGTTCAAAATACGCGATTGAGGTCATACTCGCAAAACTCTGCTAGTGAAATGTTTTCTTACTCGCGAAAACTCTCCAAAACCAAAATTTCACTCGCATTTTGCGAGTTTGCGAGCGGCAATGTCAAGCCTTGCTCTTACTGTAAAGACAAATAAATATCCCACAGCATAAAGATTTAGCATAATATGCCTTCACTCTTACTGATAAAGACAAATAAATATCCCACAGCATAAAGATTTAGCATAATATGCCTTCACTCTTACTGATAAAGACAAATAAATATCCCACAGCATAAAGATTTAGCATAATATGCCTTCACTTCTTACTGATAAAGACAAATAAATATCCCACAGCATAAAGATTTAGCATAATATGCCCTTCACTCTTACTGATAAAGACAAATAAATATCCCACAGCATAAAGATTTAGCATAATATGCCTTCACTCTTACTGATAAAGACAAATAAATATCCCACCGCATAAAGATTTAGCATAATATGCCTTCACTCTTACTGAATAACAACATATAAATATCTCCACCGCATAAAGATTTAGCATAATATGCCTTCAATCTTACTGATAAAGACAAATAAATATCTCACCGCATAAAGATTTAGCATAATATGCCTTCATTCTTACTGATAAAGACAAATAAATATCCCACAGCATAAAGATTTAGCATAATATGCCTTCACTCTTACTGATAAAGACAAATAAATATCCCACAGCATAAAGAATTAGCATAATATGCCTTCACTCTTACTGATAAAGACAAATAAATATCCCACAGCATAAAGATTTAGCATAATATGCCTTCACTCTTACTGATAACCAACAAATAAATATCCCACCGCATAAAGATTTAGCATAATATGCCTTCAATCTTACTGATAAAGACAAATAAATATCTCACCAGCATAAAGATTTAGCATAATATGCCTTTCATTCTTACTGATAAAGACAAATAAATATCCCACAGCATAAAGATTTAGCATAATATGCCTTCACTCTTACTGATAAAGACAAATAAATATCCCACAGCATAAAGATTTAGCATAATCTGCCTTCACTCTTACTGATAACAACAAATAAATATCCCACCACATACATATTTAGCATAATATGCCTTCAATCTTACTGATAAAGACAAATAAATATCCCACAGCATAATATGCCTTCACTCTTACTGATAACAACAAATAAAGATCCCACCGCATAAAGATTTAGCATAATATTGCCTTCACTCTTACTGATAAAGACAAATACATAATCCCACAGCATAAAGATTTAGCATAATATGCCTTCACTCTTACTGACAACAACAAATAAACTATCCCACCGCATAAAGATTTAGCATATTATGCCTTCACTCTTACTGATAAAGACAAATAAATACCCACCGCATAAAGATTTTAGCATAATATGCCTTCACTCTTACTGATAAAGGCAAATAAATATCTCATGGCATAAATGCCTTCACTCTTAGTATTGATAAAGTGTTTTGATTAGGTAAGGTTTTATCATTTCAAACAAACTTTAACTTTCAATTCTTCATGTATTAAACATTTTTATTTCCTTCTATGTGTATTAAATCTAAGTCAGATCATTGTAAAGTTATACCCCAGTTACTACTTTTCATAAATAATCATTAATAAATATTAGCGGCCATCTTGAATAATATAATTAAGTCCGACCTCGAGGGACTCGCGCTACCATGCTTGCACGGAAAATATGTATATTATATTTATTAACATACAGAATCAAATACGATAAACAAATCTCCGTCGCGCAGACTTTCTTAAGTTAAACGTTAGGCTGAAAACTACATTCTGAAAACAAACAACGATATATACTGCCAGCAGACTTTCATAAAGTCATAAAGCTAGGAATTGTTTCGGCAGTGATAATATTAATTATAAACTGTAAAGTCAATGAACTAGCGATATTGTATTACACAAAAGATAATAGATTACTTACTTTACAAATGATGATGCCTTTAACAATACGGGAACTAAACAGGATTCAAATATAAAACTTGAGAGGTCGAACGGTCCTTTACTCGTTGAGAAAGATTTTCAAATCAAAGCTCTTGGAACGAATTACCCATGAGCCCACAAGAGCATCTTGCACTAGTACCAGTCTTATGTATTGGCCTCCTCAATTATCAAAAACTCAATTATCAAAGAAACATTTCAATACCGCGTTTATTTATTCAACAATTAATTTGCTGGTTTGATTAATTCGGCTGCGTCGCTATCGTTTTAGTCAAACTATATTTTCAGTATTTACTCAAATAGTGTTTGCAAGACCGCGATCGTTCGATCGATCGCTGTATTTCAACATTTAATATATTAATTGTCAATAGACATGAGACATCCGATAACGTGAAAAACACATTTGAATAACGTTTTATTGAACCAATTATTTTTCACGCCGTATTCCGTGCGAAACTTGTGTCAACGTTGTGTGAAAGTTAGGTCCTTTAACCAACGTTGTGATTGTCTGTGTTGTATTGGTTTATCTAAATAAATATTTTTCTAAACTTTAAAAATATTCCAGAATTATTATTATAATTGTAAATTAAATGTTTTTACTCAGCAGCTAATTTCTATTTGGTCACCAACAATATTAATCTTCTTCTAATTTAAAAAATACCATAATATTTTCTTGACAGGTTTCTTGTTAAGATTAGTTACTAATTAATATGTTCAAGAAATAAAATCTTGAAATAAGATATTTCAGTTTTTAAGGTAAAATCATTTTTCTTTCCAAGATTTAATATCTTATAGTTAAGAAACAAAAACTTGAAACAAGATATATCTGGTTTTTAAGGCAAGATAATTTGCCTTATTAAGATAGTTTATCTTATAGTTAAAAAAGAAAATCTTAAAACCAAGATTAATCTGGTTTTTAAGGCAAGATAATCTGTCTTACTAAGATGGTTTATCTTATAGTTAAGAAAGAAAATCTTGAAACAAGATATATCTGTTTTTTAAGGCAAGATAATTTGTCTTACCAAGATAGTTTATCTTATATTTAAGAAAGAAAATCTTTAAAACAAGAAACATTTTCTTAAATCAAGATAACTTTTCTTAAAATAAGGAAATATTTCTAAAAACAAGGAAAAATTATCTTGACAAGTTTTTAAGAATTTGCAGTGTATATATATGTATTTGTGCGAGTGCGCTCGACTTAGATATATATATATATATATATATATATATATATATATATATATATTTTATATATATAATATATATATATATATATATAGTGGTGGTATCCTTCACCATAAATCCATAGAACATGTAGTTTAATCAAGTGAAATGCCAAATATTACTTGTAATACTGTATACCCAAAATCTTATCCCGGCATTACCACCACTACATATACAGAACTTGTGGACTAGGCTCTCGGCATAACGGCCTCCGTAGCTCAGTGGTCAGAGCACTGCACTAGCATCAACAGGTTCAATTCCAGCAGGAAGACCTTGAAGTTGCATTTTTCACAACTGGTCCCCGGTTTGGTCTTAAAATGTATATACATGTATTCCCTACACTCAAAATTTTCCTTCATCACTCTCTTTTAACTGCTCAAGTTTTGTTTCATAAATAATGACTCGGGACTTTATCACAGAGAAAATACAGTCACACTTGTGCTAGAATGTAGTATATATATATATATATATAAAATGTAGTATATATATATATATATATATATATATATATATATACTATATTTATATATATATATATATATATATGAGTTCATCGTTGGAAATAACCATTCTCTATTTCATACTATATATATATATATATATATATATATATTACTATATATATATATATATACTATATATATATATATATATATATATATATATATATATATATATCTATATATATATAATATATTATATATATATATATATATATATATATATATATATATATATATATATATATTATATATATATATATATATATATATATATATAATATATAGTATATTTACATAACTCGTGACTAGGCTGTGGGCAACGTCTCCGTAGCTTAGTGGTCAGACACTGCAATAGCATCGCAGGGTTGCGGGTTCAATTCCATCCGCAAGGCCTTGAAGTTGCATTTTTGCGCAACTGGTCCCGGTTTGGTCTTAAAATGTATATATTCCTACACTCGAAATTTTTCCTTCACCATATATAAATATATGCCATGGGTAACTGTAACCACAAATTGAGTTAGATACATATATATATATATATATATATATATATATATATATATATATATATATATATATATATATATACCGAAAGTATACAAAATATACAAATGTGCCCTACCGGCTATCACCATATGGCTTTATGGTAACTGTGGACTTGGGACCCACTATGTACGGCTACACATTGTAGGATTGCATTGTGGAGTCACCAAAAGCGCTCAAACTGCGAGCAGTGGGCGGATGCGTAATGCGAACAGTAAACGTCTCACTGAGACTCTCCACCCAATCCATGAGAGCGCTCAAACCACATGAGCGGTGAGCGTAATATACGAAAGTATACAAAAATATACAAATGTGCCCTACCGGCTATCACCATATGGCTTTATGGTAACTGTGGACTTGGGACCCACTATGTACGGCTACACATTGTAGGATTGCATTGTGGAGTCACCAAAAGCGCTCAAACTGCGAGCAGTGGGCGATGCGTAATGCGAACAGTAAACGTCTCACTGAGACTCTCCACCCAATCCCATGAGAGCGCTCAAACCACATGAGCGGTGAGCGTAATATACGAAAGTATACAAAATATACAAATGTGCCCTACCGGCTATCACCATATGGCTTTATGGTAACTGTGGACTTGGGACCCACTATGTACGGCTACACATTGTAGGATTGCATTGTGGAGTCACCAAAAGCGCTCAAACTGCGAGCAGTGGGCGATGCGTAATGCGAACAGTAAACGTCTCACTGAGACTCTCCACCCAATCCATGAGAGCGCTCAAACCACATGAGCGGTGAGCGTAATATACGAAAGTATACAAAATATACAAATGTGCCCTACCGGCTATCACCATATGGCTTTATGGTAACTGTGGACTTGGGACCCACTATGTACGGCTACACATTGTAGGATTGCATTGTGGAGTCACCAAAAGCGCTCAAACTGCGAGCAGTGGGCGATGCGTAATGCGAACAGTAAACGGCTCACTGAGACTCTCCACCCAATCCATGAGAGCGCTCAAACCCACATGAGCGGTGAGCGTAATATACGAAAGTATACAAAATATACAAATGTGCCCTACCGGCTATCACCATATGGCTTTATGGTAACTGTGGACTTGGGACCCACTATGTACGGCTACACATTGTAGGATTGCATTGTGGAGTCACCAAAAGCGCTCAAACTGCGAGCAGTGGGCGATGCGTAATGCGAAACAGTAAACGTCTCACTGAGACTCTCCACCCCAATCCATGAGAGCGCTCAAACCACATGAGCGGTGAGCGTAATATACGAAAGTATACAAAATATACAAATGTGCCCTACCGGCTATCACCATATGGCTTTATGGTAACTGTGGACTTGGGACCCACTATATATATATAGTAATTATATATATATATATATATATATATATATATATATATATATATATATATATATATATATATATATATATATATATACTGTATATACATCTAGGTATAGGGTTACTTTATATATATATATATACTGTATATGCCATGGGTAACTGTAACCACACATTGAGTTAGATCATAGTGGTTAGATACACATAAGCAACCGGTTATTATTTATGGATATACTGGGTCGTGTCATGAAATATTTTGCCCTCCAATCCTTTCTACGGCTATGAAAAACACAAAGTTCTGGTGTTAAGTGAGACAGAATAAACAGAAAACCATAAATTTTCTTACAGTATTTGTGTTCATGTATGAAACAGGGTTTTAAAATTCTGAGACGAGACTATCTCACCAGTTTGGAAATACACAAGCCATGCAACTTTCAAAACAACAATAATGTATTTCCATATTTCATATTGGATGTCATTGTGCCAATGATCTCACAAGGATCAACAAGGTTTTAAATTGACCAATTATGCTTGTTATTTCGCTGATAGAGTGGGGTCATGAAAATTTTTGAATTCAGTATTTAAAATATTCCATACCCAGTAAACCCTACAAAATAATGACCACTCCCTCAGTGGGATATTTGATGTTGGCAACAAGATATGAATTTTATGTTCAGGTACAAGAATGCCACTCAATTCCTACATGTAGTGGATTACCGGATTCTATGTGTTTTATTTCTTGCTTCTCCGTAAACAACTTTAGAGTTAAATTTATTTATAATAAAATGTTTAGGTATAGAACATACACATTGCTTATCATAAATTAATCACTCATCATTAATTATGCAGTCCTTTAACATTTTTAAAATTTTACATTTAAAGCAACTAACATATAATTTTAATTTCAGAATTTTCTAGACTTAATTCAACAGTGAGAACAGGTTAGTGCCAAACAAGTTACATGTACATGACTTATTTGGGGATAAGTTCCTGGGATCACCATCATGCATGACAGAAGAAAGAAAAATAAAGATATTTTACTTTACGCTGTGTGGAAATCATCTTTATAATTGGTTAGTACAGTATCTAATGTATTATGAAATTTGAATTACTGTATTACATTTTTACATGTTGTGTACATGACAGTTGTGTCCAAATTAATGTATCTCTTACCATTTAGTTATTAGAAGGGTTAACAACTCTATGACTCTCATTACATTTTATACTGTATTACATTTGTATCTTGTTGCAGACTACAGTATTTATATATTGTGGCAATCATATCCTCATTACATCTTGCGATTCAGTTAGTTACAACTTATAAATCCATAATATATGAGTTGGTATGGGCTATCTAAGCAGCCAGACAATAGATCCTAAAATTATTATATTTGATTACATGTAGCAATGTCACTAAAATTACATTTGAACCTGTGACAAATTACTCTGTACTCAGCCTCATATCCAGGGTTATTTACTGATGTTAAAGTGCCTATGAAATGAAAAAATCCAGTTTCCATACTGTCTTTCCTTTGAAAGTAGATTTTGAATAATGACGAAATCTGTTAATTTCTTTATCACTCTCACCATTGTCTAGTTATAAGCATTTGAAATTTTAGCGTGATGACGTCACAAGGTGGACGTGCTGTATTAGAGAAATATTAAAGTCTTGATATTTTGTGAAGTGTTTACACGAAAACTACGAAACTTAGTAGCGTTTCAACTACCACAATATAATCTAGGTGATAAACTACTTTTTGTGATCACCATGGTAATAAGCCTGACAAGAGTAAATACAAACTTGCTCTAGTTTTAAGTATGAGGCATTGTTGAGACAAACACTGTCATCTCTCATATTAAGGATGTCATGCCAAATACATAACCAGAAAAAAAGTCAACAGCAAGTATCCAGAAAACAAGAAAATTACATTTTATGAAATAAGGGTAAAAGGGTCTGGAACCTAGCATGTTTCCATGGTAACTATACAAACATCAGTGGTGAGTCGAGCACTTAAAGGACAACATTGCTACCATGTTCCATCTTTGTGTAAGTCATACTTTATGAAATATCAACACTTTAATAATTCTCAGGTACACGTTGTGACGTCATCACACTAAAATTTCAGATGCTTAACTTATAACTAGACAACGGTGAATAATAAAAAAAAATTAAACAAATTTCATCATTATTCAAAACCTACTTTCGAAGGGAACACATTATTGAATATCGATTTTTTCATTTCATACTAGGCACTTTAAACATGTGAAAAGGAAATTTGAAATTGCTCTAACATTGTCTTGTGTGTTTTGGTCAATGTAATATGCTAATTATGTACCAAATTGTAACAACAACCAAATTGTGGTCACTTATAGACAGTATGTTTCTACAGGAAGGATATTAGCTAAAACCCTGCTCTCATTTATGCAATGCCAATGGGAATTAACCAGTAAAGCAATTATGCTGCAAATTCGAGTAATATTTGATTCAGACTGCATTAAAGTGTCTATGAAGTGAAAAAATCGCTAGCATTTTTTTTGCTCCAACGAACAAAGTAGCACGGCATGATCGTTCACTGAAAATTTCAAGTGAATCTGCTGCAGAGTCTTCGAGCTATCAACTCTCAAAGTTTGTCCATTGGCATAGTTTAACGTTACAAAATAGGGAAAGACTGGGATTGAATATATGTGGTATATGACGTATGCAGGTGGATCATTAATGTTCAAATCTATTCTTCTTATGCATAGTAAGTACAATAAATCGCGCATTTCAGATTTCACCAAAAACATTTAGCCATGCCAAACTTTGAGAGTTGATAGCTCGAAGACTATGCAGCAGATTCACTTGAAATTTTCAGCGTACGAACCTGCCGTCCGTTAAAGCAAAAAAATGTTAGCGAATTTTTCACTTCATAGACACTTTAAAACACTGGTGACCATGTTTCATTTCTTAACTATGTGATGAGTTCTTGATGCATGTAGCTGATTATATAGTATTTTCTTTTTTTGAAGGAAGATGAATGTATTGATGAATCGATAAAGGACTTTTGAGCCAAGCAAATTGGAGCAGGTGAGCTGGCTTATGTATATCCCCTTTACATGGTGGCAGGGGTGAAATCGTTGTGAAAATGAACTCACTGCTAATTGGGTGTTACTATATATTTAAAATTGTGTATGCATTGGCCAGCAATATTGTGTACCTTTCCTGAAAAATACACTCATGAGTAGAACAAATGCAGCAAATATCTCCAGGAGTTGGACTAGAGGTGAACATCTTGATGTACATTGTTTAAGTTTTTATTTGTATTAAGTAACCATATTATTATATTTGTATACACTAAGTAACTATTGTATTCTATTTAATTACAGTATAGCTGTTATTATAATTTTAAAAGTGTTTAATAAATTAAATTAAATCCATATTGACTCTTGTAGCTTTGATTTCATTTTCGGTGTGATTATATGTTTACCCCTGCATATAGTTATTTTTGTATTTCTCTAATTCAAGTTTTGGAGTCATATTTTTGGAGTAGGAATCTACTCCAACAGGAGTTATTTTTACTCCAATTTTGGAGTCGCGATTACTCCGAAAATGGAGTTAAAATGTTGGAGTAAAAATCAACTCCAAAAAAGGAGTCATTCTGTACCTTTTTTTCTACTCCACTTTTGGAGTCAAATTAACTCCTTGAAAATAACATTGTATATATGCCAAAAGGGTGTCACAAGTAGAAAGTAGCCAATCAAATGCACGGGAGATAAACAAACTAATAATTGATGAGATGCGAAAAGTTAAATCATTTTGCTATTTTACAGTTGATCAGCAAACAGACTGAGGGGGGGGGGGGGAGAAATGACAGGTCCAATATCCAAGGGGATTAGGCGATAATATGTTAGCAGTAAGAAACAAAAACTTGAAAAGGAAAGTGCATAAGCTAATAATAAAAAGTTCCAAGCAAACAATCTGTAGATTGTACTATATATATATATAAATATATATATATTATATATATATATATATATATATATATATATATATATATATATATATATATATATATATATATATATATATATATATATATATATATATATATATATATATATCCTTTGTGTTTAGGTTGGATTGCTTCACTATTTTATTTCTTGGAGTGCTCTAGTTTATCCTGCTGCTGTATACCTGCGTTGCCGTTTTGGATTTCGCCCCGTCGTTCTATTTGCCGGTCTCCTCATAGCTTTAGCATTTATCTCAACATCATTTATGCCTACATTGAACTTCATATTTCTTACCTACTCCATTTCATGTGGAATAGGAATAGGCCTGTTCGATTGTCTCTCTACTGTAGTTATTCGCGAATATTTCGACAAACACCTTGGTATAGCTACTGGTATCCGTTTTTCATCAGTTGGATTTGGAATGATATTGTGGAGCTATATCTTGCCGATCTCGTTTCATGCTATTAGCTGGAAGAAGACATTTTTAGCTATCTCGCCAATTCTTGGATTCGCTTGTTTTGCTTGCTTTATGGCTTACCGCAGACCAGCTGTTCAAGAGCGACGTAACCTTAACGAAAATGCCCAAGAAGATACAATCAAAAGTTGTGCAAGAAAAACAGGATCGTCCTTCGAGTTTCTTCGAAACAAGAACTTCCTGTTTGCTTTGATTGGTAGTCTGCTGTTTGGTTTTGTCGTCATGACTCCGTGCATATTTCTGGTAAGAATTGTTCATTGCATTCGTAACGTTCACTGTATGCTGCTGGCTATCGCGCCAATAGAAATTTTCAGACAACAGTAGAGTAATTCATTTCTTCACATTGACTGGTTGGTTTGATGAAATTCATTAAATAACTTCGCGATTTGAAATTCATTCATTGATGAATTTTAGCTATTGGATATGAATGCATCGGTGCAAGTTATTGGCTAAGTGTTCTCATTAGGGACCGTTCATTATTTATGCCTCAGATTGGCACCGAATAGCAATAGGTTGGGTTTTTCATCTTTTCACCCACTTAAAGTTTGGGTAAAAAATGGCCACAAAACATTCATATAAAACACACACAAATACTTTACGAATGCTTTAAGAATACTTTTTAGAGCGTTGTACATAGGGCGCTCACCTATTCCTAATAGCTGGACCGCAATAACAGAAACAGTCTGCCTACCTGAGTATGGTAAAGTTGTATCCTGTATTATTGAATAAGTAAAAGTGCAATGCTAGTATAATGTACATGTAATTATAGTCTTTGTACTGCAACACTATTTAAATTATAGTACTTCGTAGTGACAGCTACGACTGGTATTTGGTGTAACATGTCACCATGACTACCTGGTACATCTAAAACCAAGTTGTCAACCATTATAGAAAAAACAAAACATTAACTTCGCCTTCACAGTGTTAATAGTAGATGTTCATACCACCAAATGGTATGAAATGTATTTGGTAAGGTACTTTATAAGTATTCACACTACAATAATTAGGGCTTCGATGTATGGTAATTAATCATTTAGTCACCAAGAGGCTTGATGGACTTGGTAAAAAACATTCTACTAACCTTTTATAGTATTAGATATTTAATGGGATTGGCCGTTTGGTAAAAAGGTTTGTGTTGTGTAAACAAAAAAATTACCAATTTTTAGTTTCTCTTTGGATCCAACCCGAGGCATAAATAATCAACGGTCGCTTATTACACAATCGCGGTGGTGTTAGCAATCGGAAGGCAATCGGTATCGTATCGGATTCCGAAGGCACAGGCGTCACAAATTATCAATTAATTGTTTTTTTGCTCTGTTAAACAATGGATTGGTTAAATGTTGTAGTCTATTGAAACAACAGATGAAATACGAGCATAACAGCGAACGAAGCAGGATGTTTCACCGAACTGGCCAATCTCAGCATCTTGGTGCTAATCTCGACCGGCGGTTCGCGTTTGCAGGCGTATTTTTTTTCATCGTGTATTAGCTTGAAATTTATATGAGGTGATAGTTAACGAGGGCAAAGCCCGAGTTAACTATCTCCTCATAGTAATTGAGAGGCAAAGGTAAAACCTCAGACTGGTCACGTCAGTTTCAGCAATCAGATCGCAGCATTCGCATTGGACTATTAGTAAGTTTTTAATCCCCTCGCACGGCGCGAAGGCCGAAGGCCTGAGGGCGAGGGTACTAATATCGACCAGCGTTTAGTCCCTCATCTCGGGAATCCTAGCGTTTTCAGTCTCACATTTAGTTTTCTTGTATATATATATATATATATATATATAAATATATATATATATATATATATATATATATATATATATATATATATATATATATATAATATATATATATATATATATATATATAATATATATATATATATATATATATATATATATATATATATATATATATATATATATATATATATATATATATATATATATATATATATATATATATAAATAATATATATATATATACATATATAATATATATATATATACATATATATATATATATATATATATACATATATATATATATATATATATATATATATATATATATATATAATATATATATATATATATATATATATATATATATATATATATATATATATATATATATATATATATATATATTCAGGATCAACGTCGTCGATCATGCGCGGCAAAGGAAAATTTGGCCCTAGACAACCAGGAATATTATGTTTCTGACGATATGATCTTGACGTCCATGTTTTGTATACTGGCATGTATTCCATATATAATCTGTGTTTACAGTACTCCATCTATAGTACTATAGTACACAATGCCATGTATATGCTTTGTTACATGGCAAATATGGTATCTGCAATCTGCATTAGGCATTATTATTATTAGTATTATTGTCAATGCATTATTATTATTAGTATTAATAATAATAATGAAAACTTTATTGAATTTTTTTTATATACTTACAACTGCAAATCTCACTGTTAAAGGTAATTTACAATTGGCTACTTGATATACTATAATGGTTATATATTACACTGCACATTTACATACATATATGATTTAAAAAGTAAGATACTAGAAGTTCATTAAATCTGGATTCGTCCAATCCTTGTTTCTAGAACAGAAAACGTAGTATGTCGTCCTTATTGCAATATTAATGATTTTCCTAATGATATATTTAACATGAGCCTTGTCTGAGTTCAAACGTTCCAACATTTCTATAAAAACCGAAGATTCTTTTTCAAAAACACCGAGTGCACTGATTGAGAGATTTACGAACTTTACCGACTGGAATTTTTTCTTTTGTTCTATGATCATCTCTTTATATTTTGAGTGTTTGCGCTGTATATTTTTTCTTAGGTTAGTCTCATATCCGACGGTTAGTTCGAGTACATACAGAAAATTGTTTTTGGTCAAAATTATTAGATCAGGACGATAGTCATCACCAGTAATAATAGAGGGATTAGCGAATGATGGCAAGTCAGCATAAATGGTTTGAATATATTCTGATGGGAGGTTATTAGCAATAAAATTTAGGATTGAGTCGTGTCTCCAAGTAAATCGATCAAGATAGAAACTGCAGCCAGCAACAACGTGTAACAAAAATTCAGGTTTAAGGCAGAATGAGCATTCAGAAGACGACGAGAGTCCCCATTTTTGAAGATTTTTACGGGTTGGTAGCGAATTGTTTATATAACGAATGGTGAAGTTGAAAATATTTTTTGGTAGTTTGGATTGACCGGTTGGCCAAATCGAATTTACTTGGGGTAGAGAGAATTTTGAAATGCTGGTGAAGAATGAACTTTGACATTTTAACTGATTTTCCAATCTTTCTTCTTGAATTTCACGGAATGACTTTATTACTTCTTTTGTCGATGTATATTGATCATATTGAATGTTTGTATGACTAGACGACGATTTCCATAGGTGGGTTATTGATTCATTTGGAGATGATTTCAAAGCACTGCGGATGATTGTTTGACACTGTATGAATTTAGTTGATGGGGGGATGATATTAAGACCAAATTTGTTACTGGTTAGGTAAATGTTACTAAGTGATCCAGAAATAGGTACCTCAAGCCATTTTCGAATATATTGTTTGAAAACTGAATCCAGGTTTTCAGAAATCCAGGTCTTTTGAATTGTTGCTATAGTGAGATGCCATGAGAGTTTTGAAAGAACGTAACGACTGTATAGGAGAATCTTGTTTTTCGGATGTAACGGCTTCAGATCTATTTCTTTCATGAGGTCAGTCAGTAGGGAGACTAATTTCGATTTATGTTCATTATTTGTCATTTCGTAATTAAAGTACCTTCCTAAATAGCAGAATGATTTTCCAATTCCAATTTCTACGTGCTTCGTCGCAAACGTTACGTGGTAAATACGGTGAAAATTCGCTGTGAGTTTTCAAGAAAACCTATAGATGTTAAAAGCGCTATTATATTGTGCAATGGTTCGTACAACTTGTTTTGCAATGCATTGTGAGACAAGTTGCACGAAACGTTGCACAGAGTAACATCACCTTAATGCGTATATTGACAAGATGCGCATGAGCACTGATATGCCAAATAGGAATGTATAATTGCGGACAATTGCAGATGGAGGTGTTACATTATGTACGTACGCTAAAAAGGCTTGCTGCAATCATTTCAAAAAGTAGAACTCGATTCTATTTTCTGCAAAGATTGCAGTAAATTGTGTCGTAACAATTTTTGCGTTGCAAGGGATGTTATACTTTGCAATGTTTCAGGTTCAAACACGTCGTTATCGCAATGCACGACTGTTCACACTCACCCTTAAACATAAATTTATACCTTTTTCTCAGATGCAGTATGCTAAACAGCAGCTTGGATATCCACTTTATAAATCCAAATGGATTCTTGTTGTTAATGGTTTTGCATCATTGCTTGGACGCCTATCAATTGCTTTTATTGGGGATCTTGCACTGAGAAATAAGAAAGTCACGCATATCGCTGCAGCGGGTATGGTATTTTTTGCAGTTGGAAGTGGCTTATGTTCTTTGACAAAGTCATTCCTTCCGATCATTGCAAGTGTGGCAATAATTGGATTTTTTGAGGGGATGTTCTGGGTGAATCTACCACTAATAAATCTCGAGGTAACTTCTGGTAAGCAGACAGATGGAGCTTATGCCTTTATGATGCTTGGCATAGCCTTTGGTATGTTGGTTGGGCCTCCAGTTTCTGGTAAGTATTTATCTTAGTAGAAATGCATGTACGCAACAACCCCTAGCCCGCTTACTATTTGACGTTATTATATCAATGTAGACAATAACCCTTTCATTTGCCAATCCGAATAGATTTTTACTGGACCTAACTCAGCTGAAAGTCTTTAAATTTTCAAGCGTCCGTTGGATGGTATTCATTGTTTCATAAGACATAAACTATTAAAAATAATTAAATAGTGCAAACTGTTTACTTTTTGGGTGCAATACCAGCTGCTACACAATACCGGGCTGCTACAACACAATACCAGCTGCAGTACCATGCGAAAGTCTACTGGTGTTTCGTCCATTGATTACTTTTAAATAAATATCTGGTCATCCTAACTCTAATCCTGACACTAATTCTAACACTAATCCCAACCCTAATTCCAAACTTTATGCTAACCCTTGAATACATTTATTCTTAAAATGAACCTTTTATTTAAAAAAAGCTTATAATATACATAATTTTAGGTGAGGTAGTTAAAAAGTTATAAAGTTTCCAGCAAAAATATTTTAAAAAAATTCAAAATATTTTTGGTGAATGCAATTAAGCTAGGCCTATAGATAGCATCATTATAAATTTAAATGTTAAAAAGCTTTCTTTTAATGCTGGAACCTCGTGTCATATATTAAAATAACCCTCTTGGCAAGAGCTTTCTAACAATATATGGTACATAATTTTAGGAGGTAATTAAAACATTACGACCTGAATAAAGAGGTGAAAACATCATGCTTAAAAACATTGAAGATGATTTTCAAATTTTAAACATGTTTCCCTTTATCTACAAGGCTAAAATTTAGACAGCATATTTCATTTTACAAGGACTTTAATTTCACAAGGTTCCAACTAAAACATTTCAAAATTTTGCCAAGCATTTCTAATCAATGCAATTATGCTATCATCAGTGAGCTTATCTTTTGAACAAATTTGAAAATTTAAATTTGAACAAAGCTTTAAAATACGTCGAAACCATGGTGAAATGGTAAATATAGTTCTTGCAAGAACTGTTTGAAAACACTACTAATATAATTAATATACACGATAATATGTATAATATATAATCACATTTACCAAAATCTTTCAATGGCGTAATTTTGGAGCAAAGGATGGAGAAGAAGAATGAGTTCTTAGAAGAACTGTTTGAAGATTTGAGAAATAAATAGGCTTTAAAATAAAAGAGCACGATGCATTTCAGCAGACAACTTAAAACAGACAACTTAAAACCATCAGATAGCTTGGAGTTGTAGTCAACGAAACGTCCAGTTACGTCAAAGGCGTAACAATAATAAGTTTCTCACATTAGTGATTTTCAGAAAGGTCCTGCGAATTCGAATAATAAATTACAAAATATTTATAAGTACAGGACTATAAGTAGGATATATAAAATAACTAGAAATACGTTATACGCAACACCCCTCGCCCGCTTACTGTTTGAAACTTTTATAGCGTAGTTGCTAATTTACTACTGTGATACAGTACTGTAGTTATGCGCTTTGTCCTAGTGACGTCATCAGCGTTCAATAATTTTTGTTTTGGACACCTCCGTTCAATAATTCACAGTATTCGACGGAATTGGGGAACAGTGTTGAGATGAACTGGTACTTTGTGTTAGGTATGCAAAATGGTTGCAACATTTCATTGGTAGTCACAAGTGATTGATGTGGCGACGCGGCCGGGCCCCTTGCAAGGTCCCAGGCTATTTTGCCCCCCCCCTTCTCACCGACCTTGTGATTCATGAAATAATCAACTATAAAAAGACACCAAAGACTGTTAAAGAATGAAGGAAGAAAGTGCATTCTCTTTATCATTCAAATGTCTAGGGGTGCATATAGTGCAAATGTATGGGCATCAATTTGGTTTTAATACAGTATTAGGGATTCTATCCCGATTGTTGGTGAGGATAGATGCTCTTGAGGTCTCAATACAGGGCAGAGAAACTGACCTTTCCTAAGTCTGGACATGAAACTGATCGGTTAATAGAAACCCTAGGATTGGTACCATGTTAGTTAAGAAATGTCTTGAAGGCATTTTACCACCATTTCTAAATAACTATTTTAATCTCAATGAATTTGTTCATTGCATACATGTAAGAGCATTATCTAATATCTATTGCCTTAATTGACAATACTACATTTGTAGGATTTATACAACTTTCAAGTTATAATTAGTTTTTGTAACATATTGTACATATATATGAATACAGTATGTGTAATAAATTTATATTTGTAATAAATAATAATTGTAATTTGTTAGGAAACAGGACCCCGTCAATACCAGTGTTAGCATTGAACAGGCTATCCTGTATTTTTATTAGTATTATTAATAATGCCTAAACTTTTCCCAATCCCAGAATGTATATAGTACAACTCTCTCGGTTAAGTATTTCAAAATTTGTCTAAAGATTTCTGAACAATCACAATGCAGACTATACAAGTTACAACTAACAAACAATAACATGACATGGTTGTTTTATTGAAGATAAAATATTGTTCAACGTACTGTACATTGTAGGCAGAAATACAGATCTTTTAAAGGTTGGTGCACTGCCAAAATAGTGTGTAACAGTGTATATATTAACACTGACCAGTATACAGTAATGCTTGTTTATATACTATAAAATTGTAGGCCAGGCCCATAGGTCGTATAAACACTGAAACACAGCTATAGTCTACTATATAGGCTCATTATCAAGCACAGAATAAACATACTGTATATTTCAAAATATGAACAAACACTTACTATTCTGTAGTATTAATATAAACACTGGATATCGTCTTCGAGTCGCTTTGACTTGTTTCTGTCGCAATCCTTCTTGCTGTGTTGGTTTTGTTACAGAATAAGTATTGAGGTTTTGTTTTTAATAACGACTGTGCCCTCGTTCTCTTCTGCTCGTGCAGCTTCGGCCTGCCATTCGTTATTTAAATTACTCATTTCACGTACATTTCACGTTTTTTCGAGTAAAACAGCACAAAATTATGTTCCCGCTCACGACCTTGGATAAATATCCTTTTAGATCCATAAATATCCTTGTTTACCTACTTTCTTCCCCGTGAGGTTACGTCATCATAACCAAGACAACCAATGTCGGTCCGTTGATGGATACCTATATTTATATATACACGGCACAAACTTTTTACAGAACTACAGTTGCCCTGACTCAAATGACCGGACATTGTACACGACCGGACATTGTACCACCCCGTCAAGATTATCACCCTCGCCCCAGCGCCTTCGGCGCTGGGACGGCGCTTCGCGCCGTCCGGGCGAGGGGAAAAAGTAGAAAGAAAAAATTATATATATATGACAAAGAGAAAAATTCATAAAATATCACGTATAAAAATCGATAGATAAAAATACATTCAAACATGCTTTTTAAAGTTGGTTTTAAACTGTAAGAGGTTCCTCAGAATTTCTAATATTTTCATTCAGACTATTCGAATCGTTAACAGCATGATAAGCTAGTCTCTGCTTACCCCAGTTAAATTAGAAAAGGTCAATCCATTAATACATTTAATATGTGAAGACACCTATGATAACGTCTCCGCTGGGAGAGATCCATCCAGCCCAGACTGCTAAGAGCTTCAGTGGCAGACGAATACAGTAGACGGTCCAAAATTATTTTTGCTGCTTTATTCTGAAGGATTTGTAGATTGCATTATGGTACAGTTATACTTATCTCCACAAACGACATCTCCAGAGTCAAAGAGAGGTTGGATTAAACTGTTGTAGTAGAGGACTCTTGCAAAATGTGGAGGGAGATGTTTTATTCTTTTCGACAGACCTAAGCGCTTGTTAACTTTAGAGCAAAGGTGGTGTACATGCTCACTGCTCAGTCCATGTCACATCTGTTGAAAAGATAACCCCTAGGTAAGTATATTGCTGGGCCTGTTCCACTTCTTGATCATATACCTTGATGGCGATTGAGGTCAAGCTGGTAAGTTTCCTATCACCACCAGTAATCATAGCTTTCGTTTTCTTGATGTTTAGAGTCAGTTGGTGATCTTTAAACCAATCACCAATCTTTTGAAGGTCGGCATTAAGCTTTTCTCCCACGTCATTAATAGTAGAAGAGAAATAGTACAACACAGTGTCATCAGCATAAAGAGACACTTTCGAGTGCTCCACTACATTGCGCGGCATGACAGTGTTCCTAAAATAACGAGGTTTCAAAAATAAATTCCTTTTGTCGGCACAAGTCAGGATCTGACAACTGGTGTAAAGAGATTCCAACACCTTCAATTGAAAGGGCGAGCGACACTTAGCCAATATCCGGAAATTAGTGTCATTGTAAGAATTGGCGCATTGAGAATTTGACAGGAAGTGTCGAGAAATGGCAGAATCACAGTTAATGACTGACGGCATTGTCTTCTTGGCTGTTGGCGTAACGGAGCAATTTTTCAGCTAATGTTAGTAGGAACGTGTTGTTTCATTCTGTCGCCTCGTAACGAGAACCACACACGCATTTAAATTCGTATATTACAGAGCTTGATGAAAAAGCAGAATCAGAAAAAACAGAAACAAAATCGTTGTTCTACTATCTTAAAGCGTTACAGTGGTAGTCAAGTTTTTGACTTGAATAAATTGGTGATGTTGCGGGGATGAGTTCGTTCTTCGAGAAATAGAATTCAACTATTACGAGAATGTGCTAGTTTGGATATCGCTCCTAACGATATTGTTAAACAGAATTTTTTATCAAGGCTCGGAAGTAAGTAAGTAGATTGGAAGAAAGTAAGTAGATTACATATCTTGATACAGAGCCTGAAAGTTCTATGTTCAATGTGAAAATCTTCTTTACCTGACTTTTGACATGGATAACGGGTGTTTTTCTCGTTCGGTAAGAGGAAAATATTGTTGACATTGCTTGTTTTGGTCGCCAGCATTTGGCATTGCTTGTTTTTATTTAGTTCATATACCTTGCCAACTAAATCGGAAAATATAATTTTGTTATCCAAAACCTCCATTTTTCTTTATTTTTGAAAAAGCCCAACAAATATTACCTTGTATACTGAACTGTGATTGGCCCAATTTGGCCAATTGTGATACTAGCCTAGTTTTCATTGGTTGCTTAAGGAGTGCGATTACAACTCCTAAAGGGTGCGATTAATGATTAATCGCACTCTTGTGAACAAATAGGATTGTGGCATTTGTAAGCTATTACAGAGGGATATAACTAAATAAAATAATTGTATTCCTCTCAACCAATCAGAATGCAGTGATTTTGTTATGCATATAATAAATGAATAAATTAACACATGAGGAAATCAGCTACAGTACTTCCTAGAAATAACCTAACGAAAACCTAGGTCGAACCCAGGTTGAACCTCGGTGCAACCTAGGGTCAACCTAGGTCGCACTTCGGTTGATCCTAGGTGGCACCTAGGTCGAGCCTCGGTTTAGCCTCGGTCGAGCCTCGGTTTAACCTCGGTCTAACCTAGGTTTTGTTGTGTTTCGATAATCAAGATATAATTAAGTTGTATTTATTATAGTCCTTTTACAAAGTGAATATACGTATACTCTGACTGCCTACTATCGTACTCAGCGTTCGACTGTTCAACGTTCGCGAGTCCGGTATTAATTACGGTAATTGGAGACGACAATCATAACATCTCCCTTTGTTTATGATGTTGTTCAAAGCTAGGTAGCCTAGCAACAAAACATAACGAATCAACAATAGTGTTAAATAATGAGTTTGTTCTATCTAGTCGAATCCAAATCGTTCGGGTTTCTGAATGGTCCTTCCTGAACGGGTGACTGTTTCAGCTGGTCCACTAGCCTGTTCATCTTCATACGGTCCGGTTTTATGTTCAACTTCACTTCGTGGATGTTCATTGGATTCGAAGTTTTCGTTGGGCGTTGGTTGGTCATTTCCCGGTTGTTCCGGGGTTATTTTTTCTTCAATTGGCTTCGTTGTTTTCAGGATATCTCGCCTGTTTCGTCTGTAACTCCGTCCCATCTCCGTTTCGACTACGTAAGATCTGGGGTGCTCTGTTTGGTTTACCAAAACTGCTGGTTTCCATTTTTTGGTAGATTCGTCCCGTATCCTGACTGATTCGCCTAGGTGGAGCGGCTGTAACCCTTTGGATCCCTTGTCGTAGTGTTCCTTTGCTTTCTGCTGACGCTGCTGAAGGCATTGTTTAATTACTCCAGCATCATACATAGGCTTAAGGAGAATGGAGGAGGTTGGTAGGCAGGTTCTCGTCCTTCGTCCCATCAGCATCTGGGACGGAGATAAACCAATTCCTTCAATGGGTGTATTGCGTAGGTCAAGCAACGCCATGTTTGGATCGGTCTTGTCGTGTTTGGCTTTCTTTAAAATCTTTTTCGCCGTTTGTACCGTTCGCTCCGCTAACCCATTCGATTGAGGATATCGTGGTGACGATTGTGATATGATGTATGTTGTGATCTGTGGTGTACTTCTTGAACTCGGAACTTGCAAATTGTGGACCGTTGTCGCTCACGATTTCGTCAGGGATGCCGTATCGACCGAAATGTGGTCGAAGGTGATTGATTACGGTCGAGCTCTTGGTACTCGGGAGCTTTGTTATTTCAAAATATTTTGAGTAATAATCTGATATTACCATAAAGTTCTCGTGATCAAATTCGAACAAATCAATTCCCAATCTTTGCCACGGCCTGTCTGGAATTTCGTGACTCTTCATTGGTTCGCGCTGCTGTGCGTTTCGAAATAGGAGGCAGGTGTTGCATTTCGAAACCAAGTCGGTAATCTGACTATTCATCCCAGGCCAATAGAGAATGTCTCGAGCTCGACGTTTGCATTTTTCAATGCCCAGATGATTTTCGTGTATTCTTTTCAGCATCTCGCCACGCATTGACGATGGTACGATGAGTCGTTCTCCTCTTAGAAGTAAGCCGTCCTGGCTACTAATTTCGTCACGAACTTGCCAATACTCTCTGGTGCTGGGGTCGGCATCTGACTTCTGATTGGGCCATCCTGTCTGTATCGTGTGGTACAGTTTCTTCAATGTTGGGTCATCTCTGGTTTCCTGTCGAAATTTCTGTAGCTTCGCATTGGGATTAATTCATTTGATTTTATGGAATTCACTGTAACCTCTTCCCGTGCGGTGTCCAAATTGCGCAACTGGGCTTTGCTAATCTCTGCAGTACGACAGATGTCGATTGCTTTCCTTAGCGCTAGGTCGGCGTCTCTTAATAATCCTGCCTTCACTCCAGGACTTTGGATTCCGCATACAATTCTATCTCGAATGAGAGAATCCTGTAATTGACTAAATTCGCATGATTTTGCAAGCTGCTTTAACGCCGTCACATAAGAGTCGATTGTTTCACCTGGGCCTTGCAATCGCGTGTTGAATACGTGTCTCTCAAAAGTTATGTTTTTCTTTGGGGTGCAATAGCCCTCAAATTTTGAAATTAGTGGCGCGATTTTGTTCTGCTCGTCTTCGGTAAATGTAAACGTGTTAAATACCTCAACAGCATCCCCTCCAACTACTGTTAGAAGGATTGAACACTGGATTTTCTCATCTTTGGCATCTCCTCCTGTTGCGCTTAGGTATAGCCGGAATTGTTGTATCCATCTCCGCCAATTTTCGAATATGTTTCCTTCGAATGATAATGATTTTGGTGGTGGTAACGAGTTCGGTGTAGCCATCTCAAACTTCTGACACCATGTTGTGTTTCGATAATCAAGATATAATTAAGTTGTATTTATTATAGTCCTTTTACAAAGAAAAATATACGTATACTCTGACTGCCTACTATCGTACTCAGCGTTCGACTGTTCAACGTTCGCGAGTCCGGTATTAATTACGGTAATTGGAGACGACAATCATAACAGGTTTAACCTTATCGTAAGCAAGCGCGGTTCGCATGTCGGAAATTATACGACACGTTCCGGAACCAGCCGCTTTTTCCGAAGTTTGGCGTCCTTTGGCCATTTGAGAAAACTGCATCACGCAGTTTTCTCAAATCAGTGGCCAAAGGTGCGTCATACCATAAGGTTCTCCCTACTCACTCCATCCTTTCGTAAATAATGGGGAAATTATCGCAATACGCCAGGGAACGAATTGTTTCGCTTTGGTCTTCATCAGTTCCGATAACAAAAATCGCGAACATCCTTGGAGAGCAAGGAATTCAAACATAAAGATCGGCTGTAAGTAGTGAAAAAACCGCTTTTGAAAAAGGAACACTTGAAGTTCATCGAGGAAAAGATGAAAGCGAATTCCCAATTTTTATTGAAATAAAGATCAAACTAGTGGATGAATGCGGCGTTGATGTCTCACAATCAATAATTCGTCGAGTCATACGCGAGCAGCTTGGATGGAGGCATGAAAATTCGCGTTATTGCAGTTTGTTCGATAGCCAAACAAAAATAAAGAGGCTCTTGTAATATATGACTTGTGAGATATATATGACTTGTTGTGAGAGATATATGACTTGTTGTGAGAGATATATGACTTCTGTTCGGCAAATATAATACTTAATCGACGCCAGCGATTGGTCAGCGGACAATAATGATGCACAGTACTTCATGATGAGTTGATGATTCAATGGCGGAATTGGGTCTTACTGGCGAGCACTCGTCTTCTGGACGATCCTTTTATTAGTATTAAGGAAACCCAACCCCAACACAACAAAAGATCCTAACCCTAACTCCCCGCCTAACGGGTTAGGGTTAGTAAACTAATTAGGCGGGGGGTTAGGGTTAGAAAACCCGTTAGGCGGGGGGTTAGGATTAGGATCTTTTGTTGTGTTGGGGTTGGGTTTCCTTAATACTAATAAAAGTATCGTCCAGAAGACGAGTGCTCGCTAGTAAGACCCAATTCCGCCATTGAATCATCAACTCATCAGAGATAAATATCATGAAGTACTCTGCATGATTATTGTCCGCCGACCAATCGCTGGCGTCGATTAAGTATTATATTTGCCGAACAGAAGTCATATATTTCACAAGTCATATATCTCTCACAACAAGTCATATATCTCTCACAACAAGTCATATATCTCTCACAACAAGTCATATATCTCACAACAAGTCATATATTTCACAGAACAAGTCATATATTTCACACAACAAGTCATATATTTCACACAACAAGTCATATATTTCACAGAAGTATTTTTGTCCAGATCGGCACGCCATACAAATCGAACAATATGCACGTGCATTGTCACGTGTTTTTTTATGTCATGCACTTGCCAAGTTCCTCATAGACATGCATGGCACACACTGTCACTGGCAAACTGAAAAATGGGCTGTTTCAAACGTCGAACTTCTCATGTGCCAAACATTAGGTTCAACCATGAACTGATTAATATTAATAACAAAATATTATCGCAAGGCATAACGAATATTCTTGTAACGAATAAATCACCTAAACGCAGCGCTCTGGTCAAGATAGTATTGCTTTTTGTTTACATTCGTATTTGGTTCGTATTTTATCGGCCACCAATTTATAAGCATATCAACAGGGGGCTTTATATACACGCTACTAAGCGATTATTAAAATAATT
>JAYKKM010000351.1:3817500-3842500 GCA_035772405.1 Chrysogorgia sp. JL179-B06 | reverse complement strand
TCTTATCTCGCTTTAGTGTGCACAATTCCTACGAGGAAGAAACCCTTCGGGAAACAGTACGAAGAACTGTTCAAGATCTCAAACATATTGACTTAGAAAAATATATATAAATTTAAACGGCATTATGTTTACAGCGTTGCTGTGCTAATGCTTATACTGTTGATATTTGTATATTTGACTTGAGATATGAACCCTAAAGATTTTGACCGAATTCTCGCTTATCTCGCGTTAGGGTACGGGGTTCCTATGAGCAAGAGACATTTCGGGAAACAATGCGAAGAACGGTCGAAGATTTAAAATGTGTGCTTATACTTTCACATTCATGCCTGTCTTGACGAATATGAAGAGTGTTACAACAGGTTAAGCATTCAAGTAAACAGACTAAATCTTTATCTCATCAGTAGGATTCAATGATTCACCAGGATTCACTTTGATGTTCATTGGGATTCAAGATGATTTAATGATTCAATCCCAATGGATTTAAAAGGGATTTAATCTTGGATTTATTAGCATTCATAGGTTTCAATTATTTACGTGTCAGAGGAAGGATGTAAACTGAATAATTTTTATCGAAAATGTAAACTGAATAGAATATACATAACATTTTTATCGATAAGTTTACAAAATGGCCCGGAGGGCCTTTTTCGTGGCTCTCTGGGGATATATCCTTCAAATGGCCCTTGGGGCCTTTTTCGTGGCCCTGTGGCCCGTTTACCCCATCAGCTACCAAACCCCCAGTTTATAAGTTAAGTTAGGACAGCTTCTTGCTATAATATAAATATGTTGAAATTTTCAATTGTTGGCTTTAAATACTTTTAATACTCGTTAATATTCTTAATATTTTATAAAAATATTTTAGATCTGTGGATAGTTTATTAACTATATGTAAACATATTGTAATTCACTATTTTTGTATTTATTCTTGTTCGTTTATCTGCTCGCTGTCGATCGGTATGTTGTCAGGAAAAAAACAGACCTATCGGTGGAAAGAAAAGTTTACTCAAGTTATCGTATTATTTGGCCGATCTTATTGACGTATACATTTGAAACTGAAATAAATAAAGTTTTGTCATCAATCGATAAAAAGATTGTTTTCTTTCGAGATATTTGGTGGCTCTTAAAAGAGCCGTTTTGGTTAACTTTCACTAAACAGCGGTCCACCTTACGGAGCATTGCCCACATAGGATATCAGCGTCCATCCGGGTGTGACGCTGTCGTAAGAAATCTGCACACTCTTTGTGTAAAATGACATTACAACAAATGATCTTGCACAGCGGTTCTTCTCCAATCCCTGATTGTCCTTGGTGCCCTACACATGCCACATCTCTCCAATCCACTACACGCGACAGCAGTTCTCCTCCATGAATGATAGCAATGAGTATGGACAAAATGCCTACAGCATTCCATTGTGAAGGCCAACTGCTCACCCCTCCTAATATCTTCGATGCAAACAAAACAGGTATCCACCTGTCTTGTTTCGCTTGAAACGATGGTTTGCGTACCATGACGGGTTACGAGCGCTTCCTTCTCTTGGTAGATTTGCGATAGTTTCCATCCTGGATATATTCGGCTTCTGTATAACCCCTCTTGTTTTTATAGTCTTGGATCGGTGAGACTGTCCTTGTCATTACTCTTTGCATTTCAAAAAGACATGTCGCTACCGTTTGATTCCGTTATGATGTCTTAAGTGGTAATATGAGGGAATCCAGGAAAAACAATGCGGTGCTTTCGCCATGCCGTGTAGTGGTCATAACGTTCACGTAAAATGCTGGCGAAACTTTGAGAATACCAAAGGAAACAACGCAGTTTCATGTGTCGTGTGTCGGTGGCCCTGGGACGAGGAAAGACTGTGTTCCCTATGTCTGAGACCAACAATCTCAGACATGGGATATTGACTGGTGGGTATCGACAGACTTTATGATCTACCGCGGTGGTGCTGGATGCACCTGTGTCCAACAAGTAAAAAAGCGGACAAAACCAAACAGTTCTTTTAAGAGCCATCACACAGCAGGAAAGAACGCAAAAGAAAACTGAATCAACGCACACCGCAATCAGAAATACGTGCATATGACATATCGAATGTCAATATATATATATTTAAAAAATTACATATATTTACACAAAAAGTTTATAAGTGACATACAAGTATCAATATATAAAACGAATCTTTGAACGTCAACTCGTGGCTAAACCCATTGCTCACTTAATCACTTCCTTTAATGGGTTTTAAATTTAATTACATAGGAGAACTCATATTGAGTGGATTGTCACTGTTATGGCTAAGGTTATTTTATACACACGGTTAAATCCATGCAGTGATCACTTAATCATTGAAGCTAATGGATTTGAAATTGAATCGTTACATAGGAGAACGCATATTGAGTGGATTGTCACTGTTATGGCTAAGGTTACTTTATACACACGGTTAAACACATGCATTGATCACTTAATCATTTCAGCTAAAGGGTTTGAAATTGAATCTTTACATGGGAGAATACCGTTTGAAATGAATTGTCACTGATAGGGCTAAGTTTATTTCATGCTAAATTCAGTGATTTTGTACGCAGGACTTATTAAAAAACTATTTGAGTGTTTCGATTGAGTATTTCGTTAGATTTTCTTTCGAGATGTTTTGTGGTTCTTAATTTGAGCATTTTGACGTAAAGTAATCAATGCTTTTTAACAGCGCGTTCAGATCTAAAGGAAATGTCTTTGCTAGCATTAAATAAGGTTGCCTTTCTTTTGAGGATAACTGGTGAAAGTCAGCCAAATGGTTGGACAGTTTTAATAAACCTTTCTTACCGCAGATGGGACAGTCCTTATGCTTTCGTGGCATGATGACAAGTGATGGATTTGAAGTAATGTTCGAAACTAAATATTATTTTTTGACAAAGTTACTGGTAGAGACACCACGCGTCCCCCTAGTCCCTACACGTTCCGTTTCAGTAATACACCCCCTGCGCCCCGGCCGTCCACCTCTTTTCCCATCCATTCACCGGAGACACTTTATAATAAGGTAATGAAGTATATATTTTTCAATTTCCAATTTACACACAAAGTTAAAAATCACATGCACTAAGTTAAAAAAAACAAAAAACCCTAAGAACCACTAATATTTACAAAAACCAAAAGTAAAACCCCTAAAAATTCGTATTATTATTTACAAGCACACCAAGTTAAAAGTGTATTATTTAAAATCCGTTTGGTAAAGTATCGAAATTATTTACAACGACTCGTTTATTATAAACTACGCGATAATCTTTGGGAAACTGCGAAGAATTGTTAAGGATTTAAAACATGTGGACATAGAAAAATATAAACTAAAACGGTTTAAAGGCATTTCTTTCAAAGCGTTGCCAGGCCAACTTATCCTGCTGCTGATATTTGCATATTTTGCTCAAGCGATACGTTCATAACCTTCGTTATAAATCCGTAACGTTTCTCAACATATGCAAGCAAGTACGTTCGTAAATGCCGTTTATGACTCTTTCGACTCAGTGGTTTAAATATACTCGCTTCGCTGTTCAAGGGAATATATTAACCGACGCTAACTTTAGTGTATTCTTAGCTGTAAAGTATTTCCACATCTTTCCCTTGCGCGTTCGATTAAATCGTTCCACAATAGACGCTTTCGTATCATTATGCGTGGTAAAAAACTTTTCTACCACACGACGCTTTCATTCTCGTGATTCATATCAACCGGTTTCATTCCAATACTCCGAAATCGCGAATGGTTGTGGGAATACACCTGTTTTTGTAGCACGTCCATATACTTTAGTGTATTCTTAGCTGTAAAGTATTTCCACATCTTTCCCTTTAGCGAAAAAACCCACAGAGTTACAATTTAGATCTTTTTAGATTTATAGACAGTTCGATAAGCTTTATAATCGTATAGCCGAGATCATTCATACAATCTAAGGCCAGGTTTACACAAGTGAAAACAGAAAGAATGAGAAATAAAAGTTATATTAATGATGCCACAAAGAAAATTGTTGATGGAAGGGAACTGTACATGGTTGTCTGCACATTATCTAAACAAGCCTGAAGAACGAGTTGGAGAAAAGTTGAGGCGAATTTTTCATCGACCTTCATCGTTTCAGCTTATTGTTTTGGCATAATTTTGTTGTCATATGAAGTATTGCTTGATTTATGATTTTGCCCTGTTCTGCTACCCGTCCTCAACTGTTCAACACATTTGACTTTTATATTGTCAATACGTACTGCAGCATCATATTATAAACAATGTATAAATATGTGCAACTGTATAATGCTTATAATGTGAATTTTTTTCATTGCAATGTGATTAAAAAAGTTATTTGTTGTATTGTTATATCCTGATATTTTGTTGTGGTCTGTCGTAATTTTTATGCATAGAAAATATACACCGACCTTCATGAGGAGCTGCACGGTCGAAATAATGCACTTTTGGTGGATTCAATCCACATTTCTCCGGAAACCAATCATCCTAATTCCATTACGAATTAACACCAAATGCTGTCATCATTTCATGAATTTAATTACTTTTACCTGCTGCGCAGCAGGATCTATGAGAAAAATAGCTAAGTATATATTGTTATTTATTAACGATAAAGTAATGTGATGCTAGATTATATTTTTATGTTAACTGCAAATACAGCTATACGTTAATACTAAATACCAGACAATCACGGAAGTGGCGTGGCACGTTAACCATAACATGTTGTATGCCTCGCGCACGGACTGTTTTTGCCACTAGTGATTGAGGTCTGGCTTGAGCTCTATTTTCCGTCAAAGTATCTAAATAATCAGTTTTCAAGTAAACTATAATTAATAGAGTTGAATTTAATGTAAAAAGGACTGAATGATTATTAAGATGCTTTTAACTTCAACTGATTAAGGAAAGCTGACATCATCTTCAAAATCTGCCAGCAAAAGATGAAACATCTTTCTGACACAAGAGTTTCCGTCAAAATATCTTAATAATCAGCTTACTATATAGTTCTTTTAAGTAAACTATAATTAATAGCGTTGAATTTAATGTAAAAAGGACCGAATGATTATCAAGATGCTTTTAACTTCAACTGATTGAGGAAAGATGACAACATCTTCAAAATCTGCCAGCAAAAGATGACATCTTTCTGACACAAGAGTTTCCGTCAAAATATCTAAATAACCAGCTTACTATATAGTTCTTTTAAGTAAACTATAATTAATAGCGTTGAATTTAATGTAAAAAGGACCGAATGAGTATCAAGATGCTTTTAACTTCAACTGATTAAGGAAAGATGACAACATCTTCAAAATCTGCCAGAAAAAGATGAAACATCTTTCTGACACAAGCGTTTCCGTCAAAAATATAAATAATTAGCTTACTATATAGTTCTTTTAAGTAAACTATAATTAATAGCGTTGCATTTAACGTAAAAAGGACCGAATGATTATCAAGATGCTTTTAACTTCAATTGATTAAGGAAAGATGACAACATCTTCAAAATCTGCCAGCAAAAGATGAAACATCTTTCTGACACAAGAGTTTCCGTCAAAATATCTAAATAATCAGCTTACTATATAGTTCTTTTAAGTAAACTATAATTAATAGCGTTGAATTTAATGTAAAAAGGACCGAATGATTATCAAGATGCTTTTAACTTCAACTGATTGAGGAAAGATGACAACATCTTCAAAATCTGCCAGCAAAAGATGACACATCTTTCTGACACAAGAGTTTCCGTCAAAATATCTAAATAATCAGCTTACTATATTGTTCTTTTAAGTAAACTATAATTCATAACGTTGAATTTAATGTAAAAAGGACCGAATGATTATCAAGATGCTTTTAACTTCAACTGATTAAGGAAAGATGACAACATCTTCAAAATCTGCCAGCAAAAGATGACACATCTTTCTGACACAAGAGTTTCCGTCAAAATATCTAAATAATCAGCTAATTACTATATAGTTCTTTTAAGTGAGCTATAATTAATAGCGTTGAATTTATTGTAAAAAGGACCGAATGATTATAAAGATGCTTTTAACTTCAACTGATTAAGGAAAGATGACAACATCTTCAAAATCTGCAAGCAAAAGATGACACATCTTTCTGACACAGGAGTTTGCGTCAAAATATCTAAATAATAAGCTTACTATGTTTGTTTTTGTTAAAGGATTAGCCTTAGGTAATATAATGAGAACCACATTGATGCCCTAGATCTGTAATCATGGCAGATTGTGCGGACAAGGATTAGAATAATGTGCGCATTTTAGCCAACGGCTATAATGCGTATAGTATGTCAACGACTGGTTGGACATGCAGTGTAGACTGAATAAGAAATATGAATAAAATATAGAGAAAGAGTAAAGATGCGTATAATTGTATAGTGCATCGAATATCATGGCACACAACCATGCTGCACGAAAATTCATCGTCTTTCTCGGCGCCGGCATTACCGATTTGAACAATTAAATATTTGGCGCCAAATACTTCGTCCAGGCCAAGCGAGTTGACCGTCGAACGAATTTTGTCGAATACTTTCGACTGTAGCACGTACCATTAATTGTGCGCTTCCTCGGCGCAAACACTAGCGTGGCAAACGAGGAAACAATATGCACTTCTACCACAGCTTTCTTAACTCCAGCGTAAAAACAATGGAAAGATACTGGTTTACCTTCTTTGTCGCGAATATCACGAATATAAACCTCTTGACCTCTTCTGATAGCCACTTGTATACAGGACTCTTATGATGCCGCTCTGAGACAGTTACTCCAGGAAGAGAGTAATTGTATGCGTACCAAATTTTATCGGGATCCAAGCAGTGAGAGAAAACGCGATAGTACTGTTATGTCTCACATCGACTCATTCATTAGACTTGATAAACACTTTTTAATCGCTCTCGCTTTCTATACATATATCTAACCCACTCCTCGTGCTCCCTAGAGGGGGTCTCATTCTTTCATTCTCCATACACCCTCTAGTCCCACCAATGGGAATAGTACAGAACACTACATCTCTTCCCTCTTTCAGTTCTTAAACAATCCACTATAACATGAACATGAACAAGTTAAATGTCAGTATTTATAGAAACTAGCAGTCCAAAAGAGTCAGGAACCTAGCTTAGCTTTCTTAAGTTTAAAAGTTATATTAGTCAGTTCACTCCGTTCCATTACGTCAGAATGTAGTCATTCAAATGGGAAGGTATGTTCCGAGCTCGATCTGGGCGAGTTGGTAGTACAGGTACTTGCTGAACAGCATCCGAGTTATCGACTGGATTGGACACTAGAATATATTCATCCACAGAAGCCTGGAGAGGCATTCGTTTGAAGAAAGAAATGTTCCTTGTGATTGTCAGCCTATTTCTTTCCGCAGTAACCATAGTCCCGTTAATCTTGGTTACATAATATGGCTCGATATCAAACTTGGTTGAGAGCTTGTTGTGTTTCTTCTGTCTGACCAGTACAGAGTCACCAACTTTCACATGCACAGACTGTGCACCTCTTCTTGCATCGGCATACTTTTTCGCTTGTGCTTTTTTCTGTGCATCTCTTTGCAGTGCTGTAGTTCTACAACCAGTGGGGTCCTCATCTTCTGTCAAACACGGTAGTTTCCCTCTAAGCTTTCGATTGAATAGCAACTCGGCAGGCGATACGCCAGTAGCTGTATGTGGGGTGCAGCGAAAGTTGAGGAGGAATTTCTGCAATCTTCGGCGCCAATTTTTGTTTTCGGCGTGAGCTGTTTGAATCGCTTTCAGCAGTGGTTTCATGAAACTCTCGGCCTCTGAATTGGCTTGAGGCCAGAGGGGAGTTATACGTGGATGGTGTACACCATTTTCCTTCATGAACGTGGCAATGTCGGCGCTGTCAAATGGTGGACATTTATCTGAAACAATGGTTGATGGGATACCATGAGTGGCGAAAATCCGATCCAATTTTAGAATTACAGCCGCGGCAGTTGTCGTCTTCATGATTTCTACCTCTGGAAAACGAGAATGCTGATCAATGGCAACCAGGAGCTTTTCTCCAGTCGGTAGTGGTCCTAGGAAATCAATGTTCACGACTTGCCATGGGTGGTGAGGCATTTCTGTCATCTGTAAAGGGGCTGGTTTGTTTGCAGGTCCTACCGCTTGATAGGAGAGGCAGTTAGCAATCAATGTTTCTACCTGACGGTCGATTCCAGGGAACCAGACCTTTTCCCGGAGGAGTCGCTTTGTCTTAACTATTCCCTGATGTCCCTCGTGAGCCAAATTCACTGCTTGTGTTCGCAAAACTTGTGGAATGATAAGTCGAGTTCCTCGCAAAAGCAGGCCTGCGTTTGTCACAGTTAGTTCTGTTTTCAGTTTCTCTAATGACTGGAGATCACTGTTGTTGGCATTGGGAAATAATTGCTTTGCTGTGTGCCAGTTGCCTGATTGTGTGCATGATTTAGCAGCTTGTAGAGTTGGATCTGCTTTTGTCGCTAATGCGATTTCGTCAAGGGTCATGGCATGGGGTACTGCGTGCATCGTAACATAAGAGACATATTCCTCAGCCATGCTGCGTTTGTAGGGACGGCTGGACTCAGGATACCGGGAAAGGTAATCAGCTGGATTTCCATTTGCAGGTCGATATGTCACCGTAAAATCATGCTGCTGCAAACGTAACAACCACCTTTCAATACGGGCTGGAGGCTTTGATCGTGGATTGCGAAAAATAATTTCAAGGGCTTTGTGATCAGTTACCAGGTTGAATGTCGAGCCATAGATGTATAAGTGAAATTTCTCACATCCCCACACGATTGCTAAACCTTCTTTCTCAGTCTGGCTGTAACGGTTCTCGACATCTGTTAAGGCTCTACTGGCGTAAGCAACAATATGAATTTCCTCAGAACCATTAGCATTTTGTGATTTCTGAGTAAGCACAGCCCCAAGACCGACTGGGCTAGCGTCAACAGTTAGTTCAGTTTCCGCAGCTGGGTTGTAGTAGGCCATTACCGTGTCGCTGGTGATTTGTGCTTTCAATTCATCAAAGGCTTGTTGAGTTTCGGTTGATCACACAAATTGGGTATGAGATCTGGTGAGTCGTCGAAGTGACTCACAGATTGTAGCATAGTTGGCGATGAACCGAGATACATAGTTGGTGAGTCCAAGGAAGCTGCGTACTTCAGATGCAGTCTTGCATGGGAGTATCAGCATTCTTGATGGCTGAGACTTTCTTTGGATCTGGTGATACACCAGCAGCAGAAAAGGTGTATCCAAAGAAATCCAGATTTTGCTTATTAAATGCATTTGGATTGATTGAGAGTTGGTTCCTTCTCTCTCAGGCGTTGAAATACTGCACGAAGGGCCTGGTCATGAGCTGCTTGAGATGAGCCATACACAATGATATCATCTGTGATATTCTTCACACCTGGAATTCCTTGCAAAGCTTTCTCGATTTCATGCTGAAAGATTTCTGGGGCCGAAGATAATCGAAAAACCATTCTGGTGAAGCGCTTAATTCCAAGATGGGTGGAGAATGTGGTGATGTTACGGCTCTCTGGTGCAAGTGGAATTTGAAGAAAACCTTGTCAAAGATCAAGCTTTGAGAAATAGCAGGCTCCATTCAGGTCGTGTAAAATTTCTTCAATGGTTGGTGTTGGATGTCGTTCCCGTGAAACGGCTGTGTTTGGAAGCCTTATATCAATACAGCAGCGAACTTCATCAGGCTTTCTTGGTTTAGGAACACAGACCCGTGTGGAGACCCATGGCGTTGGGCCATCGGTATCTTCTATTATACCTGTTTTCTCTAACTGTTGGAGTTTCTTCTCTACTGTCTTTCGAATGTTGAAAGGGATGCGTCGATGCTGTTGAACAACAGGAGTAACAGTTTCGTCTATGTGAATGTGGACCGATGCATCTTTCAACTTACCAATTCCTTTGAAAATGTCACTGTACTCCTCCATTAGCTGATTATAGTCGATAGCGGTTTCCGGTTCTGTAGAGACAGTGTTCACAGGTTGTGTTATGGCAATGAGGCCAAGTTCCTTAGCTGTGTTGTAGCTGAGGAGGGTCTGGTGATTTCCATTAACCACATAAAATGGCACACTTGCTGACTTAGAGTCAAATTCAACAACTGTGTCCAGTTTTCCAAGTAACGAAAGAGGTTTCTTACAACCATAGGTGTAAATACGAATGTTTGTGTCCTGCACATTAACATGTCGTTTGGCCACAATCTTGTCATAATGATGCTTGCCCAATACATTCACTGAAGCACCAGAGTCGATAATAATTGGTAGGGGTACAGAATTAACTTTCAGTTGAACTTCTGGTCTGGTGGTTACCGCACTTATTTCGTTGACACTTACGGTGTAAAGGTACTCTTCATGAGATGATGAACTGTCACTGTCTCTGGGATCAGTTTCAGCTGAATTGACGTTACCATGTTGGATTGGTTGGTGGCTTTTGTTTTCCTTTGATTTTGCTTACCACAGGCATGACAAGTTTTCCCTTTTGCAGCACAAAGGCTGTCCTCTGGATGTGGCCAGTTTCCACCACAATTCCTGCACATTTGTACTTTGTTGCGAGTTCTCAACGTTTCTTGGTTGTCTTCCGGATCGTGGCGAGATTTGTCACGCGATGTACGGCGGCCATGTTGTTTTGATTTGTTAAGATAATTCACGGCGAGTGTATCGGTTTGCTCCGTTTGTTTACCATCTTCCATGGTTTTTGCTTGTTGTTCTGAAACTTCAAGTGCTCTTCCAAACTTGATCAAATCCTCTAAGGAGATTTTGTCCTCACGTAAAGACGACGACGCAAGAGTGTTGAAGAACAACTTTGGATGACCTGAGCTTTGATTTCACGGTCACTATCTTGAAAATCACAATATATTGCCAGTTGACGTAGCTTTGTAACGAACTGGTCTATCGATTCCTCTGGGAGTTGACGAACTTGACGAAAGCGATAAGTTTCGAAGTCGATGTTTTTCTTGGGCGCAAAATGGGCGGTGAGTTTCTCCACAGCTGTCTCAAAATCGTCGCCAGTATCGGTAAGAGTTTCAAAAATGTCATATACTTTCTCTCCAGCATAGTGGAGTAAAAGAGCACGTTGTCGCTTTTTATCCGTAATGTCTAACGCAGTAAGGAAGTTGGTAAAACGTTGTATCCATTTTGACCATCGTTGACTGGTCGAAGTGGGATCCGTGTCAGGATTAAATGATGGAAATGAAGGGAGTTGAACGGCCATGTTGATTTCTTGGCGAACGCCTCGGTGTATAAAATATGACCAAACACCGTTTGGCGTTTCAAAACAAAGTTAAGAATAATCGCATTACCTTACTCTTACAAGAATAAGTCCATTCAGGATCCTCGTCGCCAGTTGTTGTGTCTCACATCGACTCATTCATTAGACTTGATAAACACTTTTTAATCGCTCTCGCTTTCTATACATATATCTAACCCACTCCTCGTGCTCCCTAGAGGGGGTCTCATTCTCTCATTCTCCATACACCATCTAGTCCCACCAATGGGAATAGTACAGAACACTACAAGTACATGTTGAATTAACCTGCCATAACTATACCGCCATCAACCTCGGCAGCAGCGCAATAATTCAATTCAATATTTGGCGCGCAAACCTTATTTTATATAGCTACGTTTACGTGATGACAACTAATGCAAAAGCAGGTTGAATAATATTAACATTTTAGAACAGGGCAAGGTTTTGTTACAACTAAAGTTGTTACCGTAATCGTTTTACGACTGTCAACGCTACCACCAGGTGGTGACCAATCGCTATAGTTACTATACCTTGAGCCTTAATCTTTCGCACCTAGTGCAGCTCCTCATGCTACGAATGCAAACTTCTTTCGATTCTTAATACTTGTAACTTGGCCTAAATTTTTCAGCAAGTTAGCTCATTCGATATGTGTCTAAAACTTTTAAGCTAATAGAGGGAAAGGATTAATGGCAATTTTGACATCTGGTAAAGTTTATGGTCAACAATTCTTATGCTGGTCAAAGTTATAAATTTAGAAACGGATAAATATTTTAGAACATTCATTTATCACCCCATTGATCTCTGTTAAAGGTCCTGAAGGCTATCCAAACCATGAACTTTCCATAGTATAAATGAATTTTATCATAGGGTGTTGCTTTTATAACTCTATACCATTAAATCCTTACCGCTAGCTAGGACAAAGTGGAGCAGTGAGTTCAAAATATGTTCAACTGTTATCTTTAATAACTTAATTTGACAAAGTAATATTTTATGACATTACATATCATGGACGTAACTAATATTATTCCAGCGTTCCTAACAGTGATATTACACTGTATAAAACAGATTGGTTAAAACAACCAATTCAATTTGGTTGTTTCAGTTTCAACCAATTGACCATTTTTATGGGTTGAAACAGCAAGATTGATTGGTTGAAACAACCAATATACGGTCATTTTAATAAAAATATTTGGTTATTTTAACCATTCAGATTGGTATGAATCTGAGACAACCAATCAAATCGGTTGTTTTAACCAATCTGTTTATACAGTAGTAAATAATGATTTTTTTTGCTTGGAGAAGGTTTACAGCTGACAAGTAATATGATCAACCGGATACGCATGCAAAATCTCTGCGTAATCTGTAGCAATATGAAATAATATTTTTTGATAAAAAATATTAGGGAGTGTGAAACCCCTGAATTAAAATAAATTTTAAGTGTAACCTATGGTACTTGAATGGTAAGTAAAGTGGTTAAGTAAAGTGGTTTCCTATTATGTAAAATACAGTAGTTAAGTAACAAAGAAATACCTAATGGTTTTCCGTGTTTGGGTACTCTGATCCAAACATGCGGGATGTTGAGAGACTTGAGAAAAGCGTAAAAAAACACGAGCCGCTAGCTAGGCGAGTGTTTTTAGCTTTTCGAAAGTCGAGCAACATCCCAAGTGTTTGGATCAGAGTATTCAAACACGGAAAACCATTAGGTATTTCTTTTATAAAATAACCACAGAAAAATATCACTAAAAGTTATTAATATAATTTGATCAACATTGCAATTCTCCCAAAAACCGTCAACTTCCAATCAGCGAAGGTCTTTCATCTCCTTCTTAGCTAATCGGCCAATCATGGATAGTTTTCTATCATGATTTATGATGCTGACGACAGCAACATCAAAAATAAGCTTGAGGTATAAAAAACATCAGGAGAACATGCTTAGAAAAGAAGAAAAATATATTTCCAGATGGATTTAATCTCGAAAATATGCCGTTTGCTGCTTTATGTTGGATTGCTGCAGATGTATAGTGATGTTGTGAGTTTGTATAGCCTTCATATTCCACAACACAGAATCTTTTTTGTGGTTTTATCTCACTGTCGAAGTGTCGAAGTATGTCATGCCCAACGAGAGGTAAAATAAACATTTTACACCGTTTCCATGTTCTCTTGGTGGACTATATCTATAAAAGTGTTGTCTTTTTGGGTTTTATTGAAACTTTCAATAAGGTAAACGTCGCCCTCACAAATTATACGGGAATTCTCGTTCGCTTTAATAGCGTTATTTTGTCCGCTTTAAATACTTATAATTTCGGTCTATTTTTGCAAAATCTTGTGAAAATTAACAGGAAAGATTGCTATATTTTATTTATAGTTATTGTGCATAATGTCTAGAATGTTTAAAAACGATGATGTGCCGGCATGATTTGCTTTTTGTGTGCACAAGATCGAACTCAATATTCCCGTGTTTGGAATATACTCTTATCCAAACACGGGTATTGACCAATTAGAGCGCTTGTTGCGCACATGTTATTTTATAAAGTAGTTTCTTTATGTAAAATAGTTAAGTAATAAAGAAATACCTTGTGTAAGAAAATAAATGGGATATCCATTCAGTAAGAACGTTTTTTAAGGGTTTGAATTTTATTTTTTAAGTGCGTTTATGGTTAAATTTGCACGTTACATAAGCTGCAAAGGGCCGCGCTAAACCCTCCTGCGGAACAGTTCGTCGCTATACACGCCTGCTACGATTATACGCATCACCATCGGATTGGCTTGGTTAATCGAAAAAATGCCGTTTGCTGCTTCATGTTGGATTGCTACAGATGTAAAGTGATGTTGTGAGTTTGTATAGCCTTCATATTCCACAACACAGAATCTGTTTTGTGGTTTTATCTCACTGTCGAAGTGTTGTTCGGTGATTTTTTGTTGGCTACAAGAACAAAATGAATCAGTTCTTCGTATGTCATGCCCAACGAGAGGTAAAATAAACATTTTACACCGTTTCCATGTTCTCTTGGTGGACGATATCTATAAAAGTGTTTCTTTTTGGGTTTTATTGAAATTTTCAATAAGGTAAACGTCGCCCTCACAAATTATACGGGAATTCTCGTTCGCTTTAATAACGTTATTTTGTCCGCTTTAAATACTTATAATTTCGGTCTATTTTTGTAAAATCTTGTGAAAATTAACAGGGAAGATTGCTATATTTTATTTATAGTTATTGTGCATAATGTATAGAATGTTTAAAAACGATGATGTGCCGGCATGATTTGCTTTTTGTGTGCACAAGATCGAACTCAATATTCCCGTGTTTGGAATATAAGACGACATGAATATAACACGAACATGTCATATAAGACGACAAAATCATCAAGCGTTAAAGATTGGGCAGTGTACTATAGCAAGGCAGTTTTTTCGCTAAATTGCAGATTGCAAGTCTACGGTAGTATTAACTTGTTGCTCGCGCTCGTCGGACTGTTTTTATTGGATTGAATAGCGATTGAGTGATGAACCAGGCAGGTAACGTGATGCCACAGGGAGCCTTAACGTCTATTAGTGAAGCGAGTTTAACAATAAAGCGGGTTTATTTGTTATTAATATATATCCGAGCGCTGGTGCAGTCTATGACCACTGGTCACTGCCATTGCCATTGAGGAGTTAGTTTATTTACGAGCGCTCGAACTTGCCATGCTTGCGGCTTGGCGCGGAAAAATGGAAACTTAACCGGGTATCGTATTGCCGACACTTTACACGAGCCCGGGGTCAAGTCAACCCGTGTTTACATGAATATATATATTAACCCGGTCGACCCGGCTGTCGTGTAAACGCTAACAGGAGTTTATTATTATTAGTTTATTATTATTAGACGGGTCGACCTGGGTTGGGCTCGTGTAAACAGCCTCTAGATTATATATTTTGTGTAAAAGATTGACAGATGATATGTTTGACTAATTAACTTCCGGTCGGGGCACAGATGATACGAAAGGTCTCCACTAAAAATGTTTCCAATATATAAGTTACCACAGCTTTCAATTACAAAATGTTCAAAACGACTGTGAACATTAACCTTTAATCTATTATGTAGCCAATTTTCAAGCTAAGATTTTACCTAACAACTACATTAGACGTCAAAACAAATCACTACCGAAATCACTACCGTCAACGGCCTTCCGAATTGATGTAAACACTGACTCATTGCCTTTCTGGTCTGGTTGTCTGTAATTTGTCCCGATTGTCGACAAAATCAACAAGTAAGAAATGAAATTCCTAATAAAATCCGAAATGCGATTGCGGTTAATATTGCGGTTAGGTTACGCGAGGTTGAACCGCGGACCGACCGAGGTTCGACCGCGGATCGACCGAGGATCGACTTCGGTTGAACCGGAGATGAACCCAGGTTGAACCGCGGATGATCCGCGGATGATCCGCGGATGAACCCCGGTTAACCGCGGTTTCTGTTAGGTTAATTCTAGGCAGTACTGTATACACGCCTACTACGGTTAGTCGGTTATACGCATCACTATCGGATTGGCTTGGTTAAGGCAATCCGATATTAAAATCAATTCATTGGTATTTTATAACTGAGGCTATTATGTGATTCATAATTTCATAATTAAAACTTCTCTGAACTGTTTTTACGCAAAACATTAAGATTGTTAAAAAAGACACCATGTGCAGGGTTCTTTGAAGGCTATTGCAAATTCTATATAGTACCATTTTGTGCAACAGCGCTTGTGACTCGTCATGTTTGTGTGGTTCTGGGTTCGAACTACCAGCATGAGTTCTAAGACACAAACCGCGTCGGAAAATTGCACATTGCTTAAAGCATTTCTTAGATACGAGTTTTTCGTTTGCTGCAACTTGTTGGTCATCATTCTTTCTTCACATATCCAGCATTGATCATGTTTCGATTACATTCTTCAATAGTTTTCCTTGATATTTGAAGTTTCTTACGTCCTCTATAAATGGCTGACGGTTGTCTTTGACGTGGTATAGTTGTCTTTAGATCAACGATTTCATGTATCTTTCTTGCGAATTTTTTATTGTTTCGCGTTATCGTAGTGAGCCGTTACTTATTTTAAGCGTACACAACTCAGTTTTTCCAGTTTCCATTTTTATTTGAAATATACTGTAGCACAATACGACTGCTTGTATCGGTAGCGTGAAGTAGAAGTCAACTGTGAAATATTATGTAAATTTACAGTAAATATCACAATGAAACTATACAAAAGTACAACAGAATGTTCCTAGTATACTTACAAATTCGTTGAGGATTGTCTGGCGGCCAGAAAAATTCCCGCCTAGTCGCACTTGTAATTCGAAAGCTCACGCCAATATTTCCCCATTAGGGGTAGAACGGGGGTACTAATAAACAATTATTGGATGAGGTTAAGAAAACCTGATAAACAAGGGGGTACTAATAAACAATTATTGGATGTGTAATCTATCACCAATACAAACCATGACATATGTTAAATACATCACCAGTCAACAACAAAACTACACCATGAAAACCACCCTAGTGTATCTGGGCGAATCAGTGACATTCGACGCGATGGATAAACTTGAATATTTAAGACGTTCGATCGGTCACCGCGTTGTTTCGTGTAGAAATGGCTTGTACGTTCCACTGAAGGTCTTATGACACCAATCAACCTGCCACTTGAACGCCTTCGGTGGTTACCTCCTCGTTGATCTCTTACAGGAGTCAATATGTTATAGGTTTTGAGCTTTTTCCAGGTCTTGCTATAGGTAGTCGTCTCATAACATTGATTGAGTAAAACGAACAAAATCGTCAAATATGATAAGAAAGAAGATAAAAGCAATGGAACCACAAAACATGCAGCCACCCACGGGTGCATAAGTTCTTGGAGTTGTTAAGCATGGACCAGGATTCACTGCAACACCGTTTTATAGGGTGATCTGGAAACTTGAAATGGTAAAATTGAACATCAGATGGCAGCCAAAAAGTAAGTCGAAGTGGAGATCGGCTTCGTTGGCTAAGTTTGTCCACCATCAGTGTCAAACACGAGTTTCTCGTCAACCATTTCGTAGATATATACGTACAAAAGAACATTTTGCAATTAAATTTGATATGGTTAAGTACATATGCAAAATAAGACAAACATTTCGGTGCGACACGATATAATAATAAAAATAATAATGATGTCTCACGTCTGTGTCAATCATGACCCTCTCTCCTCGGCAGAGGCTTCCAACAGAGGAGGTAATGGGTTGAGAAAAGGAATGCGGTAGAGGGTAATGGGACGAGGAAAACCGCTGAAATTCGGAACGCGGGCGAGCGGAGAAAAGAGAGGAGAAGACAGGAAGCTTGTATATACATTCATGTAAACAGAGCTTTTGAAGCTTGCAAAAGGCGCTATATAAATCTGTATTATTATTATTATTATTAAGCCTCTGCCAGATTTCAGCGATATCTTAACGAACTCGGCGATTTCTTCCAATCCGTTTTATATCTTGGCAATCCTTCTGCTTCTCGTTCTAATTTTTTCATGTAAGGAGACATGAGACCAAGAGCGTTTCGCTGACGTCTTAATTTTTGTATTTTAACGCTGTTTTGATGCGATGGAAGAGCCTGTTCTGTTATGTTAATCTGTTAATCCAAAGTAATTTTTGACGTTAAGTTGGTGTCTGTGTCGGTTGTGATGTGGGTTAGTTAGACAAGGCTTCAAGTTAGGCAATGATTTTCTTGGAGGGGCAATCTTTCTTGACCCTTACAGTTGCATATTTGAATTTGGCTTTCTTCCTGGTTGTTAAGGATTTTTCGGTTATGTAATGTAAAATATGGATGAAAAATGCATTGGAATAATATGAGTGAAATAATAATTAAAAATTTGGATGAAATAATAAATAATGCTGAGTCAACCATTTTCACCGATAACCTTTTGGCTTTGATATCATTTCGCCGTAATAAAAATAGCTTCACGCCACGAACGCCAACGCAAGAAAATGTTCTTGCAGCGGGAACATTTTCTTGAAGATGTAATTTCCCGCTGCTATACACGTGGTCTTTCCTCAATCAGCGGTCTAACCTTTGATATGTATAAGGATAAATCACTGACTGTTCTGACCGTGTCTCCATAGCTCAAAAGTGAGAGCGCCGAAACGTTGATTCGATCACCAGGGTTCGATTACCGGTTGGGGAAGTCACTTTTTCCATATATGTATTAACTATATAAAATCCTCTCTAATAATAATTATTATTCCTAAAGCTCTCTGTGTACAAGAAGTTTTGTGTCGCTTCGCTACTTTGGGAAGTGCGCTCGAGAGGCCTTGGTCGACGTTATCGTTAGATACGATGTCGGCTTATTATGTCGATGAAAGCGGCGAATTTAATATGTACCATGGAGAAATCACTGACTGTTCTGAACGTGTCTCAATAGCTCAAAGGTTAGAGCGCCAAAACGTTGATTCGGTGACGTTGATTCGGTGACCTGGGTTCGATTCCCGGTTGGCGCAGTCACTTTTCCACATAATTATATGTATTTAAATATATATATATATATAATATATATATATATATATATATATATATATATATATATATATATATATATATATATATATATATATATATATATATATATATATATATATATAATATATATATATATATATATATATATATATATATATATATATATATATATATATATATATATATATATATATATATATATTCCATTTTGCATATTTCTGGGGCATGGAAAAGAAAAAAGTAATCATCTGGCCTGTGTGAGTGATCTGACGAGAGCTGTGCGTCTGTCCTCTAATAGATCACGGCTAACTGAACAACCAATGAGAATGCGCATGCAAGTAAACAGTTTTTAGTATGCTATAATAGCAAAGCGTATAAAGGTGGTGAACTGCTGAGAGTTTTACCAACGAGTTTTACCAAGTTTTTCTCGTTGCCGAGAGCCTAGTGGTAATGCCGGGATAAGATTCTGGGTATATTACAAGTAATATTTGGCATTTCACTCGATTAAACTACAGGTTCTAAGGATTAATGGTGAAGGAAAATTTGGAATTGAATATATATATATATAAGAATATATCTTTAAGTAATATATAATAATAAACTAAATGTGCTTCGACGTTTGGAGTAAAACGTGAGTGCATCAAAGCATAACATGTTTTAATTTATGCTAATTCATCTAAATTTGAAAACATCAAACAAACACCAAATGAACAAAGAGAACTCTCAGTAAAATCATATAAAATAACATTTCGGAAAACTTGCTTGAATGAAATCTTTAGAAAACCTCCCTGATGACGACATTAACCTCAGTAGCGAAGATGGATATTCAATTCGGAGCTAAATGCACGCATCGATCGGTGAATAAACAAATTAGCTACAGGTACAGTACTGCCTAGAATTAACCTAACACTGCGGTTGCGGTTCGGTTGCGGTTCGTTTGCGGTTCGGTTGCAGTTAGATTGCGGTTCGGTTGCGGTTCGGTTGCGGTTCGGTTGCGGTTCGGTTGCGGTGCGGTTGCGGTCGACACATTCGACCGCAACCGCAAGAGTATTGGCGACCGTACACTTCGGATTCCGATCTCGCCCGATCGCAAGAACACGAAAGCAAATGAAATTAGATCGATTCAATGAGTATTCTGGACGCTATTGTGTCGGCAAACGGTGATTTATACATTATTGTAAGAGTGTTTTGTCTGAGTTGGTCAAACTACATTCTTTATTGTATGATATTGATTCTTACCAGGGGCGTACCGTACGGGGGGTGTGTGTGGGGGGGGGGGGGGGGGGGGGGGGGGGGGGGGGGGGGGGGTGTGGGGGGGTGTGTATACCCCCCACTTTGCACTGAATTGGTCGGTAAAACGCGGAGTCGGTAAAGCCTGGCATCGTCGGTAAAACCGATTGGTCAGACCGGAAAGTTGGGAAAACCTTGTAATAGTTAAGGCTGTCGGTAAACTGTTCGTCATATTAGATCGTTGGTAACATTGACTTAATCGACTGTTTAAACTTTGTCGGTTGTATAAAATTCGATTTAATTGCATGGGTTAATGTTAAATTAATATTCCTGAGCTTACAAACCTCCCTTTTCCCGATTTCCGATCCAACCTAGTACCCAGGTACTTTTGTCCGAAGGAGCGCCGAGACAAGGCAATGGAAGAAAATCTGCGCCCACGCATAGGCGTAGCAAGCATTGCTAAATTTAATGGTTTTTTTCTCAATTGTATTAGTACGACTATAGAGGCTAGGAGAGAAGCTACTTAAGGTAATCTACCTACGGGCTTCATCTACACGCGATTTTACAAACGGTATAACCTGAAGTGTTAGCCAACCCCTAAACCCTTGCCACGCGAGTGTTAGATTGATTCCCAGACCCTTCTGTCAGTACTATAGGCGCAAAAATGGCGTCACGGTAAGAGGCAGCCGGAAACTCTTGGATTCATTTGAACTATGATCACTGCAGAATTAGATGAAAAAGTTTGCTGCAAATTGTCTTTCCGAGCTTCTAGATTTCAAAATTTTCCGGGGAAGGACACCCGCACCCCCCTAAAAATGCGGTCACTGATTACCTGCTTGTCGACTTTAGGCCCCCCCCCCCCCCCCCCACTTTAAATCCGCTCCTACGCCTCTGCGCCCACGTGTTCGTCGGTAAAACTAAGACGATACACCCCCCATCCAAAATGGTCACGGTACGCCACTGATTCTTACTTCAACCACATGTATGGCTGTGCGTCGTTATTAAGAACGAGTGTAAATGACAAATTGCAAAGTGAAAAGGTGGTAAACTGCCAAGATTTTTAGTCACGAAATACTAACGTTTCGAGCCTAGGAGTCCATCAGAGTATGACCTTTAAAATTTAAAGTAATACGACTGGAAAAACGGGTTTTGTCAAAGTGAAAAGGTGGTGAACTGTTAATATGTTTAGCAACGTACATCGGCGCGCGTATTTCCGGCGTAAATTACTTGTTTGTTGAATTAATTGTGCGAGTTAGAATGCTCCAGAAACACAGTCATATAACAAGAGCTTTTAAATTGGAGTATGTATATGAGTCTCGCTACCTTTCACTGCCTGTGGGCATAAATCGACAAATCATGTTGATTCAATATGCCAACATGTCATATAAGACGACAAAATCATCAAGCGTTAAAGATTGGGCAGTGTACTATAGCAAGGCAGTTTTTTCGCTAAATTTCAGATTGCAAGTCTACGGTAGTATTAACTTGTTGCTCGCACTCGTCGGACTGTTTTTATTGGATTGAATAGCGATTGAGTGATGAACCAGGCAGGTAACGTGATGCCACAGGGAGCCGTAACGTCTATTAGTGAAGCGAGTTTAACAATAAAGCGGGTTTATTTGTTATTAATATATATCCGAGCGCTGGTGCAGTCTATGACCACTGGTCACTGCCATTGCCATTGAGGAGTTTTTTCTTTACGAGCGCTCGAACTTGCCATGCTTGCGGCTTGGCGCGGAAAAATGGAAACTTACCCGAGTATCGTATTGCCGACACTTTACACGAGCCCGGGGTCAAGTCAACCCGGGCTGTCGTGTAAACGCTAACAGGAGTTTATTATTATTAGTTTATTATTATTAGACGGGTCGACCCGGGTTGGGCTCGTGTAAACGGCCTCTAGCTTATATATTTTGTGTAAAAGATTGACAGATGATATGTTTGACTAATTAACTTCCGGTGGTCGACTCAAGTCGGGGCACAGATGATACGAAAGGTCTCCACTAAAAATGTTTCCAATATATAAGTTACCACAGCTTTCAATTACAAAATGTTTAAAACGACTGTGAACATTAACCTTTAATCTATCATGTAGCCGATTTTCAAGCTAAGATTTTACCTAACAACTACATTAGACGTCAAAACAAATCACTACCGAAATCACTACCGCGAGACGCACAGTCAACGGCCTTCCGAATTGATGTAAACACTGACTCATTGCCTTTCTGGTCTGGTTGTCTGTAATTTGTCGATTGTCGACAAAATTAACAAGTAAGAACATTTTAATAGCGATTTAATACAATTCTTGTGTAAAAATACCAAACAAACCCGCTTTACTGTTAAACTCGCTTCACTAATAAACTCGCTAGTTCGCTGTTTATAAACTCGCTTCACGTTACGGCTCCCTGTGATAATGCACAAGTATTTATTTTAAGTTGCCACAAGTTCTCCCAAACGATATTATCAAATTCATAGCAAACGATATAATATTCTGAAATAAGTAATATTCTACATCGCTGCCGTAATTTTGTATATTTTATTATTTTGACAACTTTCCCATTTCTTCGAACTGCAACAGAACTTAAACCATGTGTCAAATGACGCCAAACTTCGGAAATAAACGACATATTCCGAAATGCGATTGCGATTAATATTGCGGTTAGGTTACGCGAGGTTGAACCGCGGACCGACCGAGGTTCGACCGCGGATCGACCGATGATCGACTTCGGTTGAACCGGAGATGAACCCAGGTTGAACCGCGGATGATCCGCGGATGAACCCCGGTTGACCGCGGTTTCTGTTACGTTAATTCTAGGCAGTACTGAGCTCCGTCGGTATCGGTATAACTAACCCAACGCTTCCACTCGAATCTTCTGACCTTTGCTCGATATATATTCCAGCGATAATTTCGCAAATCACCATTCCCTTTTTAAATACTTCCATTTCTCGCCTCTATGCAGGGCTCTATATTGTAAACTAAGATACTCTGGAGGTTTGCTGAGCTGCCAGCTGTCACGAAGCGGGTTTTCGACTGTACGTGTTTATTTTCCAAATTAACCGAATATACCTGGCACGATGTAACAAGATCGTTTACAAGTCAAAACTTCATTGGAAATGAAACAATTTATATACATGTAGGTTATGTTAATTGCATATAGAAATCAATCCTTAAGGACCTTATGCAAATATTATATAAAAACCATGTATCGCCACGTCTTCTTTGTCTTTGCTTATCAATACGTGCAACAGTAAAATTTAATGTATCATCATATCACGTAAACCAGTTGTTTATTTGCTTTGACGAATCACTTCAACGAAATCTTATATATAATAATCAATCGATATTACAACCAACATTACAACGATACAACAACGAACATGTTAGTTGTTACACGGAGATTCAAGCAGATGGACGATCATCAGATATAGAATACTATATATATATAATGTATCTGATATTATTTTAACTGGAATTTCACAGACTAGTAAATCAGCGAGGATTGATTCTTCTGTACAATCAACGGGACAGTAATTTCAGATATGCAATATTTTCCACAACATTTAAGGTCCTAGATGTTGGGCGAAAGGAAGAAGGATGTGTTATCTTCATGGTTATACCTTGGTGTGGTGGTCTTTGCTGTAAGTCTGATTGTAGGGATGATGAATTCTGTTGGTGTTTCTTGTCGTGGTCTTCATCGCTTATTACAACGAAAGTAAAGCAAAAGCAGGTAATTTAAGTCCAAATTATTCCATACTACCTGCCATTGCCGAAAATACAACGGTTTACGAATACCGCGAAGAAGTTAATTGTCATTAACGGGTAAATATTAACTAGTATATACAGTATACCATATTAATTCAACATTCTTTTCAAAGTTTTAAACTGGGAAATCAAGTGCGACTGTGTCAGTTACTTCTCATCAAAATTCTCTCTTCTCCTCCACTTTGCTCTGCCGGATAGGAAATAGTTATATTTGGTAGATATATGCTCTTACAAATTATTATAGATACGCAGTTGTCAGTTCATATTAATCGTGTGAATCGAGTGTTAGCATTGTGTTATTTTGATCATTGTTAGTCTCGCTGCAAAAAGCCTAGGATTCTCTTTACTGATTTGGTTCTTAACTGAGTATGTACTGAATGATCTTAACTGAGTAGTTAAAAAACCTGCGACGCGGAACCATTTAGTGATGTCAATCATGAGTTGAGTTTTGCGACAGTAAATAAAAACATGTCGAGAATCAGTTAATTTCATGGTATCCTTTCACTTTATCATACACATATCTTAGCATTAGTATTAGCATTGACTAGAATTAGTCACTATATGCACGTTAATAGTCAGGAAATGACTGGAAGAAAGCACCATAGTTTCGGCTTAGAGATACAATCGTTGCAGAAACTTGTTGGAACACATGTGGTGTACAACGGCATCTTCCCCCGCTACCCCCTATTGGTTACAATATTGGTTCTTCACAAACAAATGCTGTTGTGCGACCTGAACAAGGTTGGATCTATACTTCATTACAGTAGATTCAACCTTGTTTCAACCTTGATTCAACCTTGTTCAGCCATTCAGGTCATACAACAGTAGATTCACTACATCTACTGTTGTACATGTATTGACCTGAACAAGCTTGTTGAATCTACAGACGAATGAAACAACATTGCACAGGAGGAAGAGGGCATCATAAGATTTTTCAAATTGTTATTTCAGGAGATGATTTACTTGTCTAATCGAGATTTTAAAAAGTGTCCGAACGAATTTCTGCAACGATTGTATTTTTGCTTAAAGAAACAAATTCAGAGGGGGTAGAAAAGGCATTTGTTTGATGGTGGCCGGGGTGGGGAATATTTAGTAGGATATTATTGCCTAACGATTCGTTAAAGGACAGGAGGAGACATGATAGCAATTGAGGCCAAATATCATAAAAAGTGTATGACATAATCAATAATTCGACAAAGAATATTTATACGTACAAGAATTACAAGCTAACTGAATGACAAAGAAGAGAGGAATGAAGCGAGAGCTGTTGCTGAATTAATTTCATGCATGAAAATACGTGCTGAGTAAAATAAG
>JAYKKM010000351.1:3797500-3810000 GCA_035772405.1 Chrysogorgia sp. JL179-B06 | reverse complement strand
AGCTACGACTGGTATTTGGTGTAACATGTCACCATGACTACCTGGTACATCTAAAACCAAGTTGTCAACCATTATAGAAAAAACAAAACATTAACTTCACCTTCACAGTGTTAATAGTAGATGTTCATACCACTAAATGGTATGAAATGTATTTGGTAAGGTACTTTATAAGTATTCACACTACAATAATTAGGGCTTCGATGTATGGTAATTAATCATTTAGTCACCAAGAGGCTTGATGGACTTGGTAAAAAACATTCTACTAACCTTTTATAGTATTAGATATTTAATGGGATTGGCCGTTTGGTAAAAAGGTTTGTGTTGTGTAAACAAAAAAATTACCAATTTTTAGTTTCTCTTTGGATCCCAACCCGAGGCATAAATAATCAACGGTCGCTTATTACACAATCTCGGTGGTGTTAGCAATCGGAAGGCAATCGGTATCGTATCGGATTCCGAAGGCACAGGCGTCACAAATGATCAATTACTTGTTTTTTTGTTCTGTTAAACAATGGATTGGTTAAATGTTGTAGTCTATTGAAACAACAGATGAAATACGAGAATAACAGCGAACGAAGCAGGATGTTTCACCGAACTGGCCAATCTCAGCATCTTGGTGCTAATCTCGACAGGCGGTTCGCGTTTGCAGGCGGATTTTTTTGCATCGTGTATTAGCTTGAAATTTATATGAGGTGATAGTTAACGAGGGCAAAGCCCGAGTTAACTATATCCTCATAGTAATTGAGAGGCAAAAGTAAAACCTCAGACTGGTCAAGTCAGTTTCAGCAATCAGATTGCAGCGTTCGCATTAGACTATTAGTAAGTTTTTAATCCCCTCGCACGGCGCGAAGCGCCGGCCGAAGGCCGAAGGCCTGAGGGTGAGGGTGCTAATATCGACCGGCGTTTAGTCCCTCATCACGGGAATCCTAGCGTTTTCAGTCTCACATTTAGTTTCCTTGTTATATACATATATATATATATATATATATATATATATATATATATATATATATATATATATATATATATATATATATATATATATATATATATATATAATATATATATATATATATATATATATATATATATATATATATATATATATATATATAATATATATATATATATATATATATATAAATATATATATATACATATATATATATATATATATATATATATATATATATATTATATATATATATATATATATATATATATATATTATATATATATATATATATATATATATATATATATATATATATATATATATATATATATATATATATATATATATATATATATATATATTATATATATATATATATATATATATATATATTATATATATATATATGTGTATATATATATATATATATATATATATATATATATGTGTGTATGCTCGAGATCAACGTCCGTCGATCATGCGCGGCAAAGGAAAATTTGGCCCTAGACCTGAGCCTCTGCATTTGAATTAATATTTAAATTGCAACCGTCACATGATTGCGAATGCAAAAATTGAAACGGTATTGAAACGGTTTTTTTGTGCGTTAAATTTGGCGTAATTTAAATTAAAATTGACGCCAGCGCGACAAACCGCTTTCCGGAAGAAGACGCCATTCGCCGACGGCGAAAGCTTCGGTGGCGAAAGTTTATATATGCCATAAAAACCAGCATTGGCTCACAAAATCATCGGATGTAGTACATTATCAGCTGATTTCATGCCGAAACTGTAGTGTTGAAGGACAAGATAATCAAAGACAGGCACAAGTAAAAGCTAAATAAATTAGTATTCTCAAACATGACTAATAGAAATAATACGTACATTGTCATTGACTCACCGGTCTATGTTGAGCAATTAATTTGCCTTTTCTGCATAGTTTTTTAGGTTAGGGTTAGCAATTTGGTTAGGATTAGGCTTAGGTTTAGGATTTTGGTGATATTTGCCCGCATTACGTTGAATTCTAAGAGACTATAGCGTCGTACGGCTACCGTACGAATAGCCATTTATGTACCTTCAGTTCAGTGCTTCACTTTATCGTTTACCTTTTTGACTTGACTCGCTAATTTTTATGTAATTTAAATGATTGTACACTGTATTGTGTATTTGCTCCAAGCTCCGAAATCTAATAGACACATTTTGAAATACCTAACAGAGAGATTTGGAAAAAATTGAAGGTGTGTAATGTTTTGAATGTTTAGAATTTCAAAACATATATGTATAATATTTTGAGAGTTGGAATTAAATCCATGCAGTTTAAAATATATACCATTTGTTCTGTATAATACTACAGAATAGTAAGTGGTAGTACAAATTTTGGAATTGCATGTACAGTATGTTTATTATTTGATTAAAATTATAAATACTATATGCTTGATAATTAGCCTATATATACATTAGTTTAGGGTGAAAAAACATGCATACTATTGCTGTGTTTATATGACCTGGGCCTGGCCTACAATTTTGTAGCAATAAACAAGTGTTACTGTATACTTGTCAGTGTTAATATATACACTGCTGTAGTGAATAAGGGAGAGCTCGGGGGGAAACAGACGATACAGTACATGTACATGGATGATTGTCAATCAAGCTCATATCCTCAGAAAAATTATTCTGTGTCCCGGACAGGGATAACTTTCTGATTTCCAGTGAGATGCTCTGACCATTGAGCTACCAAGACTCAGATGGCAAGTGAAGGTTACATTGATGTGCTGATTCTATTGATATAACAGCAGTGTATATATTAACACACCCAATCATTACTGATATATATATAGTAACTGCTGTGCATAGGCAGTACATATATCATTAGATCCAGTACATCATTGTAACCTCTCTCCATCTGAATCTCGATGGCTCAATGGTTACAGGCTGTCACTGGCAATAAAAATGTTATAATTTTTTCAACCAGGAATATTATGTTTCTGACGATATGATCTTGACGTTCATGTTTTGTTTTCTGGCATGTATTCCATATATAATCTGTGTTTACAGTACTCCATCTATAGTACTATAGTACACACTGCCATGTATATGCTTTGTTACATGGCAAATATGGTATCTGCAATCTGCATTAGGCATTATTATTAGTAGTATTATTGTCAATGCATTATTAGTATTAATATTAATGATAATAATAATAATAATAATAATAATAATAATAATAATACAATAATAGTGCAATAATAATACAATAATAATACAATAATATTTATACAGGATAGCCCCTTCAATGCTAACACTGGTATAGTATATGGGGGTCTTGTTTTCTAACAAATCACAGTTGTTACAAATTTCAACACATATTCATAAATGTACAGTACAATGTTACAAAAACTAATTTTAACTCAAAAGTTGTATATCCTTCACATATATTTGGCAATAGATAATGGTGCTATAACATGTATGAACAGATTAATTGAAACATGGAAAATAGCTCTTTACTGGTAGATATGATGTTAAAATGCTATGGAATTTCCTAACTAGCATTACACAATGTAACTTGCTTCTAATACAAGAGGTACAAAACTTGGGATTTCTATTAACCAATCAGTTTCAAGTCCCGACTTAGGAAACATCAGTTTCCCTGACATGCCTAGAGACCTCTGATTATGACCATCAATATTTAGTTATCCATATTCCTGCCAGCTCCACATCACAGTAGTCGAATGTGGGTAGAATTATCAACTTACTGTTACTAAATACTGCATTGATTATTTCGTGAGTCATCAATATTGTGATAAAAGTAATTTATTTCTTAGTGATTGATGGTAGAAACAGCAGTAGACCCCCACTATTCTGTTGCTGCACTCAAAAATTAAAAAAGTTTAGGCTGCATGTATTTATTTTGATGTCCTATGAAACAATTAAATTCAGACAATACAAAGCTGAGAGATATTGTCCACTGAAAATTTATTTAGTTTGGCAAATGAAGCTAAGTGGCTATTATCTAATTCAAGTAATTTAGAACTAAAAGAAGTACTGTACTGTAAGTTTCAAACAGCAATTGGGCGAGGGGTTGTTACGTATACGCATTTCTAGTAAATATAGTGATATGCATGTGATAAGCGCGGTAGGCTCATACAAAAGTAAAGAAAAACTGCGAGTAATCTATGAACTTTATAAACAGTCTAAAGAACAACGAGACTATGAGATGGATCAACGAACTATTATAGCGAATGAACAGTGAATAAGGCAGTGTGAATGTTCACCTCACAAATTCGAAGTTGAATTTTGACTTTACAGTTGATCACATGTAATCTGAATTCTCGCTAACTCTGAGTCGTTTCAATGTTAATCGTCAATAGAAGACAAGGCAAAAATTTACTGTAGAATCTAGAAAGGAAACTGCTGTCTTATTTTCAAGAATATTTGACCTGTGATTCTGCCTCCCCTCAGTCTGTTTGCTGATCGACTGTAAAAATAGCAAATGATTTAACTTTCCGCATGTCACTAATTATTAGTTTGTTGATCTCCTGTGCATTTGATTGGCAACTTCCTACTTGTGCCTCCCTTTTGGCATATATATAATTTCTATTTATTTTATTTGACCTCGTCTTACTCTGATGAAGGCCTCCGCTCGAAACGTCAGTATTTCGTTACTAAAAATCTTGGCGCTCTACCATCTTTTCACTTTTTAATGTTGTCGATTGAGAGCATAATGCAAGTATATTTTGTTGAACTGTTGAACTAGTTCGATTGACAAATTTGTAAGTTGATTATATGCAAACATAAGTAACATTGGACTGCATATTTAATAGCTACACAAATGGACGTTTATATTTCAGAATCATCCTCAGGGTAACATGAAAATGTTCTCGAACATTGTTGATTCAAGCGGGCTTCGACATTCCGCGCCGGTGCTGTACGGGTTGACTAACGCGTCAACAGGGTACAGTGTGTTAATTTTATCCAATAATTAAGTGCGCGAAATATTTTCGCGACAACTGAACGCTTATGATCATCCGTAAGGATGTTTAGTGTTTCAATTTTATTTCAGAATCAAAAGTGTAACATTAAAATTAAAAAATAATACCATGCTTTTCTTGCAAAAATAATGCAGTTTTATTAATTGGTAAGTATTCTAAGGGCTTATGAATTTTCACTATAGTTTATGTAAAACCCACTATATATAGTGGATTCGATAACATGGTTATTTTATTGAAGAGTACTATAAAAATGTTGTTCTGCGTACTGTGTAGGCACTAGGCAGCGTACACATATAGATCTCTTAACCGATGGTGCATTGCCGAAATCGCGTGTGTAAGAGGTCGATCTTTCCAACTTTCGAGCGAACGCCCTTCATCACTAAAGTCATTTACCTTTACATGAGTTTTTGTCTTTGATGATCAACAAACTCAAAACTGACAAAGCTAAGGATCCATAGATGAACATTTCAATACAGTGTATTATTGGCTATCGGCCACAAGAAAATGTTCCCGCTGGTTCGGGGGTATTTTATTTTAGCGCACCATGGGTACTAGGAAATTCTGGATGTTTTTATTACTGCAAAAATATATACAAAAATGTTATTGTATCTTTCAAAAACTCATTAATATTCATTAACCAAATTGTCCAATCACATTTCCGTATTTAGTCACGCGCAAGGCTTTTATACCTGATAAAAGCCACGAATACTAATCAGCATGAAAATTATATAAAGTCTCTACGAACTTTATATAAAATTCCTGCTAATTTGCATTTCATACATCAACCAATTTACCTCTAATAGAAAATAAAACTGATTACAATCAATTGTTTTTGAAGCTATTTAAAACACTCGAACTCGCGTTTTATCATATTTAAAATGCTCGCGCTGCGCGCTCGCATTTTAAATATGATAAAACGTTCCTTCTCGTGTTTTAAATACTACTTAACTTTAAAATTGAAAGGATGTAATATTACATAAACTTAATTGATAAAAGTGGCTTGCCAGGGATGCATTTGTTTGGACGTGCTTCGTCGCAAACGTTACGTGGTAAATACGGTGAAAATTCGCTGTGAGTTTTGCAAGAAAACCTATAGATGTTAAAAGCGCTATTATATTGTGCAATGGTTCGTACAGCTTGTTTTGCAATGCATTGTGAGACAAGTTGCACGAAACGTTGCACAGAGTAACATCACCTTAATGCGTATATTGACAAGATGCGCATGAGCACTGATATGCCAAATAGGAATGTATAATTGCGGACAATTGCAGATGGAGGTGTTACATTATGTACGTACGCTAAAAAGGCTTGCTGCAATCATTTCAAAAAGTAGAACTCGATTCTATTTTCTGCAAAGATTGCAGTAAATTGTGTCGTAACAATTTTTGCGTTGCAAGGAATGTTATACTTTGCAATGTTTCAGGTTCAAACACGTCGTTATCGCAATGCACGACTGTTCAGACTCACCATTAAACATCAATGTATACCTTTTTCTCAGGTGCAGTATGCTAAACAGCAGCTTGGATATCCACTTTATAAATCCAAATGGATTCTTGTTGTTAATGGTTTTGCATCATTGCTTGGACGCTTATCAATTGCTTTTATTGGGGATCTTGCACTGAGAAACAAGAAAGTCACGCATATCGCTGCAGCGGGTATGGTATTTTTTGCAGTTGGAAGTGGCTTATGTTCTTTGACAAAGTCATTCCTTCCGATCATTGCAAGTGTGGCAATAATTGGATTTTTTGAGGGGATGTTCTGGGTGAATCTACCACTAATAAATCTCGAGGTAACTTCTGGTAAGCAGACAGATGGAGCTTATGCCTTTATGATGCTTGGCATAGCCTTTGGTATGTTGGTTGGGCCTCCAGTTTCTGGTAAGTATTTATCTTAGTAGAAATGCATGTACGCAACAACCCCTAGCCCGCTTACTATTTGACGTTATTATATCAATGTAGACAATAACCCTTTCATTTGCCAATCCGAATAGATTTTTACTGGACCTAACTCAGCTGAAAGTCTTTAAATTTTCAAGCGTCCGTTGGATGGTATTCATTGTTTCATAAGACATAAACTATTAAAAATAATTAAATAGTGCAAACTGTTTACTTTTTGGGTGCAATACCAGCTTCTACACAATACCGGGCTGCTACAACACAATACCAGCTGCAGTACCATGCGAAAGTCTACTGGTGTTTCGTCCATTGATTACTTAGAAATAAATATCTGGTCATCCTAACTCTAATTCTGACACTAATTCTAACACTAATCCCAACCCTAATTCCAAACTTTATGCTAACCCTTGAATACATTTATTCTTAAAATGAACCTTTTATTTAAAAAAAGCTTATAATATACATAATTTTAGGTGAAGTAGTTAAAAAGTTATAAAGGTTCCAGCTAAAATATTTAAAAAAAATTCAAAATATTTTTGGTGAATGCAATTAAGCTAGGCTTATAGATAGCATCATTATAAATTTAAATGTTAAAAAGCTTTCTTTTAATGCTGGAACCTCGTGTCATATATTAAAATAACCCTCTTGGCAAGAGCTTTCTAACATAATTACAGGAGGTAATTAAAATTTTACATAATTTTAGGAGGTAATTAAAACATTACGACCTGAATAAACAGGTGAAAACATCATGCTTAAAAACATTGAAGATGATTTTCAAATTTTAAACATGTTTCCCTTTATCTACAAGGCTAAAATTTAGACAGCATATTTCATTTTACAAGGACTTTAATTTCACAAGGTTCCAACTAAAACATTTCAAAATTTTGCCAAGAATTTCTAATCAATGCAATTGTGCTATCATCAGTGAGCTTATCTTTTGAACAAATTTGAAAATTTAAATTTGAACAAAGCTTTAAAATACGTCGAAACCATGGTGAAATGGTAAATATAGTTCTTGCAAGAACTGTTTGAAAACACTACTAATATAATTAATATACACGATAATATGTATAATATATAATCACATTTACCAAAATCTTTCAATGGCGTAATTTTGGAGCAAAGTATGGAGAAGAAGAATGAGTTCTTGGAAGAACTGTTTGAAGATTTGAGAAATAAATAGGCTTTAAAATAAAAGAGCACGATGCATTTCAGCAGACAACTTAAAACAGACAACTTAAAACCATCAGATAGCTTGGAGTTGTAGTCAACGAAACGTCCAGTTACGTCAAAGGCGTAACAATAATAAGTTTCTCACATTAGTGATTTTCAGAAAGGTCCTGCGAATTCGAATAATAAATTACAAAATATTTATAAGTACAGGACTATAAGTAGGATATATAAAATAAAAAAGTAGAAAGAAAAATATATATATATATGACAAAGAGAAAAATTCATAAAATATCACGTATAAAAATCGATAGATAAAAATACATTCAAACATGCTTTTTAAAGTTGGTTTTAAACTGTAAGAGGTTCCTCAGAATTTCTAATATTTTCATTCAGACTATTCGAATCGTTAACAGCATGATAAGCTAGTCTCTGCTTACCTCAGTTAAATTAGAAAAGGTCAATGCATTAATACATTTAATATGTGAAGACACCTATGATAACGTCTCCGCTGGGAGAGATCCATCCAGCCCAGACTGCTAAGAGCTTCAGTGGCAGACGAATACAGAAGACGGTCCAAAATTATTTTTGCTGCTTTATTCTGAAGGATTTGTAGATTGCATTATGGTACAGTTATACTTATCTCCACAAACGACATCTCCATAGTCAAAGAGAGGTTGGATTAAACTGTTGTAGTAGAGGACTCTTGCAAAATGTGGAGGGAGATGTTTCATTCTTTTCGACAGACCTAAGCGCTTGTTAACTTTAGAGCAAAGGTGGTGTACATGCTCACTGCTCAGTCCATGTCACATCTGTTGAAAAGATAACCCCTAGGTAAGTATATTGCTGGGCCTGTTCCACTTCTTATATACCTTGATGGCGATTGAGGTCAAGCTGGTAAGTTTCCTATCACCACCAGTAATCATAGCTTTCGTTTTCTTGATGTTTAGAGTCAGTTGGTGATCTTTAAACCAATCACCAATCTTTTGAAGGTCGGCATTAAGCTTTTCTCCCATGTCATTAATAGTAGAAGAGAAATAGTACAACACAGTGTCATCAGCATAAAGAGACACTTTCGAGTGCTCCACTGCATTGGGCGGCATGACAGTGTTCCTAAAATAACGAGGTTTCAAAAATAAATTCCTTTTGTCGGCACAAGTCAGGATCTGACAACTGGATGTAAAGAGATTCCAATACCTTCAATTGAAAGGGAGAGCGACACTTAGCCAATATCCGGAAATTAGTGTCATTGTAAGAATTGGCGCATTGAGAATTTGACAGGAAGTGTCGAGAAATGGCAGAATCACAGTTAATGACTGTGACGGCATTGTCTTCCTGGCTGTTGGCGTAACGGAGCAATTTTTCAGCTAATGTTTGTAGGAACGTGTTGTTTTATTCTGTCGCCTACCTTTGAGATGTTCTTGGTACGTAACGAGAACCACACACGCATTTAAATTCGTATATTACAGAGCTTGATGAAAAAGCAGAATCAGAAAAAACAGAAACAAAATCGTTGTTCTACTATCTTAAAGCGTTACAGTGGTAGTCAAGTTTTTGACTTGAATAAATTGGTGATGTTTCGAGGGTGAGCTCGTTCTTGGAGAAATATAATTCAACTATTACGAGAATGTGCTATTTTGGATATCGCTCCTAAGGATATTGTTAAACAGAATTTTTTAGGCTCGACACACTTTGGCTATTGAGAAAGCGTTTATGTTAGATGATATTAATATGGAAGAAAGTAGATTACATATCTTGATACAGAGCCTGAAAGTTCTATGTTCAATGTGAAAAATCTTCTTTACCTGACTTTTGACATGGATAACGGGTGTTTTTCTCGTTCGGTAAGAGGAAAATATTGTTGACATTGCTTGTTTTGGTCGCCAGCATTTGGCATTGCTTGTTTTTATTTGGTTCATATACCTTGCCAAATAAATGGGAAAATATAATTTTGTTATCCAAAACCTCCATTTTTCTTTATTTTTGGAAAAGCGCAACAAATATTTCCTTGTATACTGAACTGTGATTTGCCCAATTTGGCCGATTGTGATACTAGCCTAGTTTTCATTGGTTGCTTAAGGAGTGCGATTACAACTCCTAAAGGGTGCGATTAATGATTAATCGCACTCTTGTGAACAAATAGGATTGTGGCATTTGTTAGCTATTACAGAGGGATATAATTAATAAAATAATTGTATTCCTCTCAACCAATCAGAATGCAGTGATTTTGTTATGCATATAATAAAGAAATAAATTAACACATGAGGAAATCAGCTACAGTACTGCCTAGAAGTAACCTAACGAAAACCTGGGTCGAACCCAGGTTGAACTTCGGTCTAACCTAGGTTTAACCTTACCGCAAGCAAGCGCGGTTCACATGTCGGAAATTATACAACACGTTGCGGAACCAGTCGCTTTTTCCGAAGTTTAGCGTCCTTTGGCCATTTGAGAAAACTGCGTCATACCATAAGGTTCCACCCTACTCAATCCATCCCTTCGTAAATAATGGGGAAATTATCGCAACACGCCTGCCAGGGAACGAATTGTTTCGCTTTGGTCTTCATCAGTTCCGATAACAAAAATCGCGAACATCCATGGAGAGCAAGGAATTCAAACATCAAGATCGGCTGTAAGTTTCTTTCTTTCTCGGTATCGACGAAATGGTGGGAATCTACGCACGAGATGCGCCACGTAGTGGAAAAAACCGCTTTTGAAAAAGGAACACTTGAAGTTCATGTAGGAAAAGATGAAAGCGAATTCCCAATTTTTATTGAAATAAAGATCAAACTATAGTGGATGAATGCGGCGTTGATGTCTCACAATCAATAATTCGTCGAGTCATACCCGAGCAACTTGGATGGATGCATGAAAATTTGCGTCATTGCCAGTTTGTTCGATAACCAAACAAAAATAACGAGGCTCTTGTTCTGTTTGAATGCCTTCCAAATCGAACAATATGCACGTGCATTGTCACATGTTTTTTTATGTCATGCACTTGCCAAGTTCCTCATAGACATACATGGCACACACTGTCACTGGCAAACTGAAAAATGTCCTGTTTCAAACGTCGAACGTCTCATGTGCCGAACATTAGGTTCAACCATGAACTGATTAATATTAATAACAAAATATTATCGCAAGGCATAAACGAATATTCTTGTAACGAATAAATCACCTAAACGCAGCGCTCTGGTCAAGATAGTATTGCTTTTTGTTTACATTCGTATTTGGTTCGTATTTTATCGGCCACCAATTTATAAGCATATCAACAGGGGGCTTTATATACACGCTACTAAGCGATTATTAAAATAATTATTAAAACTTTAATACCTTCAGGGGATGTCTTCATTGACAAACTGGGGAGTTGTGATTATTATGTTTAACAATGATGCAATTTTCGCATGGGATAAAAATGTCCTTCAATCGTTTGGTTGTTTGTGATAGTTTAATAGGTTGTGCATGGCAAATGGGCCCAAACCACCCAAGTCGATTTTAATAACAATAGTTTCAAATTTTTTACTGTGGAAAAAAGAAAACTGAACCAACATTAAAGTGAAAAGGTGATGAACTACCAAATGGCAACGAAATACTGATATTTCTGCGAGCGGAGCCCTAGATCAGAGTAATTACTGAAGGCCTCCGCAAACACATAAAGTCATTTCGCCACACACATTAAGTCAGTTCGCTACATACATTAAGTCAATTCGCTACAACTCATCATTTATTGAAAACAATAAACTTCATTTGTTTAATACCTATTTACTAAACAGATCACCTCAGTGACAGTGCAAGAGCGTTATAAATCTTAGATGGATGGAATATAAGCGATGACTCACAAAGATGCCTTCCATGCATCGCCAACGCGCGCGTCCCACTGACTTTATGTGTTTGGCGAACTGACTCTAGGTTGTAGAGAAACCGACAAGTTACCTCCGTTCCAAACGTCACAAGGTATTTAGTTGCAAAAATCTCGGTAGTTCACCTTTTCGTTCACTATCTGTTCAGTTTATTTTTAAGCGCGCGTTCGGAAGTTCGTTGGTAGTTCGACATTTATATGCTTAGTTCCAAATCTAAAACTGATCACCGAGAAAATAATGACCCGATGCAGAACTGCTAATCGTCTGAAAGTAAACTAAAACTGGACAGATCGTGACTTTGGACCTTGGTGGTGCCACAAGCTACTAACTCCAAAACCATATTCAAACGTCTTTAACACAAAATCTTTGAAGGACATTGTAGCACACGCAAGGTGACAAGATATCAATAATTGTCTGTATCTGTAAAATACGTTTTTCTTTAGGTATGGATTTTTGACATCACTGGAGACTTCCGCTACGTACTGTACTTGTGTCCACATGTGCAATAAGCGGGGGATTCATGACGGGGATTGCGATCTGGTTGAAGTCACCGGAAAATATAACATCTGCAAACACTGAAGACAAAAGAGATGTCTGTTTAATTTTACAAGAAATGGATTGGATTCCTCTACATTACTAG
>JAYKKM010000351.1:3777500-3792500 GCA_035772405.1 Chrysogorgia sp. JL179-B06 | reverse complement strand
TGTATTTGGGCCGGAGTGTCCCTTTAAGTTAGGCCATCTTCTGGCTATAATATAAATAGGTTGAAATTTTCAATTGTTGGCTTTAAATACTTTTAAATTCTCGTTAATATTTCTTATATTTTATAAAAATATTTTAACTCTGTGGATAGTTTATTAACTATTTGTAAACATATTGTAATTCAACATTTTGTATTTATTCTTGTTCGTTTATCTGCTCGCTGTCGATCGGTATGTTGTCAGGAAAGAAACAGACCTATCTGTGGAAAGAAAAGTTTACTGAAGTTATCGTATTATTTGGCCGATCTTATTGACGTATACATTTGAAAACTGAAATAAATAAAGTTTTGTCATCAATCGATAAAAAGATTGTTTTCTTTCGAGAGATTTGGTGGCTCTTAATAGAGCCGTTTTGGTTAACTTTCACTATACAGATGTCCACCTTACGGAGCAATGCCCACATAGGATATCAGCGTCCATCCGGGTATGACGCTGTCGTAAGACATATGCACACTCTTTGTGTAAAATGACATTACAACAAATTGTCTTGCACAGCGGTTCTTCTCCAATCCCTGATAGGCATAGGAAACACCAGGGAGTTGTCCTTGGTCCCTACACATGCCACATGTCTCCAATCCAGTACATGCGACAGTAGTTATCCTCCATGAATGATAGCAATGAGTATGGAAAAAATGCCCACAGCATTCCATTGTGAAGGCGAACTGCTCACCCTTCGTAATATCTTCGATGCAAACAAAACAGGTATCCACCTGTCTTGTTTCGCTTTGAAACGATGGCTTGCGTACCAAATCCGTAGTGCCATGACGGGTTACGAGCGCTTTCCTTCTCTTGGTAGATTTCCGATAGTTTCCATCCTAGATCTTATTCGGCTTCTGTATAACCCCTCTTGTTTTTATAGACTTGGGTCGGTGAGACTGTCCTTGTCATTAATCTTTGCATGTCAAAAAGCCATGTCGGCTACCGTTTGATTTCCTTATGATGTCTTAAGTGGTATTATGAGGGAATTCAGGAAAAACAATGCGGTGCTTTTCGCCATGCCGTGTAGTGGTCATGACCGTCATAACGTTCACGTAAAGTGCTGGCGAAACTGGGAGTATACCAAAGAAAACAACGCAGTTTCACTTGTCGTGGTGTCGGTCGCCCTGGGACGAGTAAAGACTGTGTTCCCTGTGTCTGAGACCAACAAACTCAGACATGGGATATTCACTGGTGGGCATCGACAGACTTTATGGTCTACTGCGGTGGTGCTGGATGCACCTGTGTCCAACAAGTTAAAAAGCGGACAAAACCAAACGGTTCTTTTAAGAGCCATCACATAGCAGGAAAGAACGCAAAAGAAAACTGAATCAACGCACACCGCAATCAGAAACACGTGCATATGACATATCGAATATCAAAATATATATATATTTAAAAAATTACATATACTTACACAAAAAGTTAAAAGTGATATACAAGTATCAATATATAAAACGAATCTTTGAACGTCAACTCGTGGCTAAACCCATTGATCACTTAATCACTGCCGCTAATGGGTTTTAAATTTAATTACATAGGAGAACGCATATTGAGTGGATTGTCACTGTTATGGTTAAGGTTATTTTATACACACGGTTAAACCCATGCAGTGATCACTTAATCATTGCAGGTAATGGGTTTGAAATTGAATCTTTACATAGGAGAACAAATATTGAGTGGATTGTCACTGTTAGGGCTAAGGTTATTTTATAAATCATTGCAGCTAATGGGTTTGAAATTGAATCTTTACATAGGAGAACGCATATTGAGTGGATTGTCACTGTTATGGTTAAGGTTATTTTATACACACGGTTAAACCCATGCATTGGTCACTTGATCATTGCAGCTAAAGGGTTTTAAATTGAATCTTTACATGGGAGAATACCGTTTGAAATGAATTGTCACTGATAGGGCTAAGGTTATTTCATGCTAAATTCAGTGATTTTGTACGCAGGACTTATTAAAAAATTATTTGAGTGTTTCGATTGAGTATTTCGTGAGATTTTCTTTCGAGATGTTTTGTGGTTCTTAATTTGAGAATTTTGACGTAAAGTAATCAATGCTTTTTAACAGCGCGTTCAGATCTAAAGGAAATGTCTTTGCTAGCATTAAATAAGGTTGCCTTTCTTTTGAGGACAACTGGTGAAAGTCAGCCAAATGGTTGGACAGTTTTAACGAACCTTTCTTACCGCAGATGGGACAGTCCTAATGCTTTCGTGGCATGATGACAAGTGATGGATTTGAAGTAATGTTCGAAACTAAATATTATTTTTTGACAAAGTTACTGGTAGAGACACCACGCGTCCCCCTAGTCCTACACGTCCCGTTTCAGTAATACACCTCCTGCGCCACGGCCGTCCACCTCTTTCCCCATCCATCCCCCCATTCACCGGAGACACTTTATAATAAGGTAATGAAGTATATATTTTTCAATTTCCAATTTGCACACAAAGTTAAAAATCACATGCACTAAGTTAAAAAAAACCCTAAAAATTCGTATTATTATTTACAGGCACACCAAATTAAAAGTATATTATTTAAAATCCGTATGGTAAAGTATCGAAATTATTTACAACGACTCGTTTGTTATAAACTACGCGATAATCTTTGGGAAACTGCGAAGAATTGTTAAGGATTTAAAACATGTGGACATAGAAAAATATGAACTAAAACGGTTTCAAGGCATTTCTTTCAAAGCGTTGCCAGGCCAACTTATCCTGCTGCTGATATTTGCATATTTTGCTCAAGCGATACGTTCATAACCTTCGTTATAAATCCGTAACGTTTCTAAACATATGCAAGTACGTTCGTAAATGCCGTTTATGACTCTTTCGACTAAGTGGTTTAAATATACTCGCTTCGCTGTTCAAGGGAATATATTAACCGACGCTAACTTTAGTGTATTCTTAGCTGTAAAGTATTTCCACATCTTTCCCTTGCGCGTTCGATTAAATCGTTCCACAATAGACGCTTTCGTATCATTATGCGTGGTAAAAACGTTTCTACCACACGACGCTTTCATTCTCGTGATTCATATCAACCGGTTTCATTCCAATACTCCGAAATGGCGAATGGTTGTGGGAATACACCCGTTTTTGTAGCACATCCATATACTTTAGTGTGTTCTTAGCTGTAAAGTATTTCCACATCTTTCCCTTTAGCGAAAAAACCCACAGAGTTACAATTTAGATCTTTTTAGATTTATAGACAGTTCGATAAGCTTTATAATCGTATAGCCGAGATCATTCATACAATCTAAGGCCAGGTTTACACTAGTATGGTACGGTAAGTGATCCGTTAAAAAATCAATACGTTTCTTTGTTGTGTTTACACTGTATCTGCCTAATCCGGAGTGGTTTGCAGTAGCGTAGTCACTACGCCAAGCACTCCGGATGTAAATCACTACGCTACGGCAAATTGAACGTAGCGTAGTAGTGTAAACATATGCATACGCGTTTAAAATGTTAGCGGAAAAAATGTCGCCAGTTTATTTTGGTTGTTTATCGGCAGCAATTTTAATAATTTTAGCTGGTTTATATGGCTATATGCAAGCAATAAACCTCTCTTCAATCGCGAGTGCGTGGAGCTTCCGGCTAAAAAGAAAACGGCTTGTAAACATGTTGACATCAGCTTTTCGCTTTCGCCATTTTGTAAAATATGTCGGGCAATACGCATGAGCGTAGTAAAAAAAACAACTGCTGATGTCAACGAAAAACCTCGCTTTGTCCTTTAATTAGGCCATTTGCCGTGGCCCGATATTGTTCACTTTCATTAAGCATGTCGTAGAACTGAAATAATTTTACATAACTTCCCTTTTTAAAACACCCTGAGTCCGAATCAAAAAAGTTCCAGCTCCCTAGTCCCGCAGTTTTTTCGCAAATTTCACTTGTATCTTCACTCCTTCGACGAACTTTAAACAAACACACGCCATTTTGAAATTAAATAACATCAGCCTCAGTAATCCTCTTTATCCCGTTATTGCTCCCCAGAAATTCATGACCGAGTTATAATTTAGAGCAATGTTATTTAATCTGCTTCAAAATAAACACAATTCACATGGTTTTCAAAATGGACGAAGGCAGTGAATTTTAGTTTACTTGCAAGTGAAAACGGTAAAGAATGAGAAATAAAAGTTATATTAATGATGCCACAAAGAAAATTGTTAAAGGAAGGGAACTGTGGTTGTCTGCACATTATCTAAACAAGCCTGAAGAACGAGTTGGAGAAAAGTTGAGGCGAATTTTTCATCGACCTTCATCGTTTCAGCTTATTGTTTTGGCATCATTTTGTTGTCATATGAAGTATTGCTTGATTTGTGATTTTGCCCTGTTCTGCTACCCGTCCTCAACTGTTCAATACATTTGACTTTTATATTGTCAATACGGACTGCAGCATCATATTATAAACAATGTATAAATATGTGCAACTGTATAATGCTTATAATGTGAATTTTTTTCATTGCAATGTGATTAAAAAACATATTTGTTGTATTGTTATATCCTGATATTTTGTTGTGGTCTGTTGTAATTTTTATGCATAGAAAATATTTACCAACCTTCACCATGAGGAGCTGCACGGTCGAAAGAATGCACTTTTGTAGGATTCAATCCACGTTTCTCCGGAAACCAAACAGCCTAATCCCATTACGAATTAACACCAAATGCTGTCATCATTTCATGAATTTAATTACTTTTACCTGCTGCGCAGCAGGATCTATGAGAAAAATAACTAAGTATATATTGTTATTTATTAACGATAAAGTATTGTGATGCTAGATTATATTTTTATGTTAATTGAAAATACAGCTATACGTTAATACTAAATACCAGATAATCGCGGAAGTGGCGTGGCACGTTAACCATAACATGTTGTATGCCTCGCGCACGGACTGCTTTTGCCACTAGTGATTGAGCTCTGGCTTGAGCTCTATTTTCCGTCAAAGTATCTAAATAATCAGTTTTCAAGTAAACTATAATTAATAGAGTTGAATTTAATGTAAAAAGGACCGAATGATTATCAAGACGCTTTTAACTTCAATTGATTAAGGAAAGATGACAACATCTTCAAAATCTTCCGGCAAAAGATGAAACATCTTTCTGACACAAGAGTTTCCGTCAAAATATCTAAATAATCAGCTTACTATATAGTTCTTTTAAGTAAACTATAATTCATAGCGTTGAATTTAATGTAAAAAGGACCGAATGATTATCAAGACGCTTTTAACTTCAATTGATTAAGGAAAGATGACAACATGCATCTTCAAAATCTGCCAGCAAAAGATGAAACATCTTTCTGACACAGGAGTTTCCGTCAAAATATCTAAATAATAAGCTTATTATATTTGTTTTTGTTAAAGGATTAGCCTTAGGTAATATAATGAGAACCACATTGATGCCCTAGATCTGTAATCGTGGCAGACTGTGCGGACGAGGACTAGAATAATGTGCGCATTTATCCAACGGCTATAATGCGTATAGTATGTCAACGACGGGTTGGACATGCAGTGTAGACTGAATAAGAATTATGAATAAAATATAGAGAAAGAGTAAAGATGCGTATAATTGTATAGTGCATCGAATATCATGGCACACAACCATGCTGCACGAAAATTCATCGTCTTTCTCGGCGCCGGCATTACCGAGTTGAACAATTAAATATTTGGCGCCAAATATACTTCGTCCAGGCAAAGCGAGTTGACCGTCGAACGAATTTTGTCGAATACTTTCGACTGTAGCACGTATCATTAATTGTGTGCTACCTCGGCTCAAACACTAGCGTGGCAAACGAGGAAACAACATGCACTTCTACCACAGCTTTCTTAACTCCAGCGTAAAAACAATGGAAAGATACTGGTTTACCTTCTTTGTCTCGAATATCACGAATATCAACCTCTTGACCTCTTCTGATAGCCACTTGTATACAGGACTCTTATGATGCCGCTCTGAGACAGTTATTCCAGGAAGAGAGTGATTGTATGCGTACCAAATTTTATCGGGATCCAAGCAGTGAGAGAAAACGCGATAGTACTGTTGTGTCTCACATCGACTCATTCATTAGACTTGATAAACACTTTTTAATCGCTCTCGCTTTCTATACCTAAAGTTGTTACCGTAATCGTTTTACGACTGTCAACGCTACCACCAGGTGGTGACCAATCGCTATAGTTACTATACCTTGAGCCTTAATCTTTCGCACATAGTGCAGCTCCTCATGCTACGAATGCAAACTTCTTTCGATTCTTAATACTTGTAACTTGGCCTAAATTTTTCAGCAAGTTAGCTCATTCGATATGTGTCTAAAACTTTTAAGCTAATAGAGGGAAAGGATTAATGGCAATTTTGACATCTGGTAAAGTTTATGGTCAACAATTCTTATGCTGGTCAAGTTATAAATTTAGAAACTGATAAATATTTTAGAACATTCATTTATCACCCCACTGATCTCTGTGAAAGGTCCTGAAGGCTATCAAAACCATGAACTTTCCATAGTATAAATGAATTTTATCATAGGGTGTTGCTTTTATAACTCTATACCATTAAATCCTTACCGCTAGCTAGGACAAAATGGAGCAGTGAGTTTCAAAATATGTTCAACTGTTATCTTTAATAACTTAATTTGACAAAGTAATATTTTATGACATTACATATCATGGACGTAACTAATATTATTCCAGCGTTCCTAACAGTGATATTACACTGTATAAAACAGATTGTTTAAAACAACCAATTCAATTTGGTTGTTTCAGTTTCAACCAATTGACCATTTTTATGGGTTGAAACAGCAAGATTGATTGGTTGAAACAACCAATATACGGTCATTTTAATAAAAATATTTGGTTATTTTAACCATTCAGATTGGTATGAATCTGAGACAACCAATCAAACCGGTTGTTTTAACCAATCTGTTTATATAGTAGTAAATAATGATTTTTTTTGCTTGGAGAAGGTTTACAGCTGACAAGTAATATGATCAACCGGACACGCATGCAAAATCTCTGCGTAATCTGTAGCAATATGAAATAATATTTTTTGATAAAAAATATTAGGGAGTGTGAAACCCCTGAATTAAAATAAATTTTAAGTGTAACCTATAGTACTTGAATGGTAAGTAAAGTGGTTAAGTAAAGTGGTTTCCTATTATGTAAAATACAGTAGTTAAGTAATAAAGAAATACCTAATGGTTTTCCGTGTTTGGGTACTCTGATCCAAACATGCGGATGTTGAGAGACTTGAGAAAAGCGTAAAAAAACACGAGCCGCTAGCTAGGCGAGTGTTTTTAGCTTTTCGAAAGTCGATCAACATCCCAAGTGTTTGGATCAGAGTATTCAAACACGGAAAACCATTAGGTATTTCTTTTATAAAATAACCACAGAAAAATATCACTAAAAGTTATTAATATAATTTGATCAACATTGCAATTCTCCCAAAAACCGGCAACTTCCAATAAGCGAAGGTCTTTCATCTCCTTCTTAGCTAATCGGCCAATCATGGATAGTTTTCTATCATGATTTATGATGCTGACGACAGCAACATCAAAAATAAGCTTGAGGTATAAAAAACATCAGGAGAACATGCTTAGAAAAGAAGAAAAATATATTTCCAGATGGATTTAATCTCGAAAATATGCCGTTTGCTGCTTTATGTTGGATTGCTGCAGATGTAAAGTGATGTTGTGAGTTTGTATAGCCTTCATATTCCACAACACAGAATCTTTTTTGTGGTTTTATCTCACTGTCGAAGTGTTGTTCGGTGATTTTTTGTTGGCTACAAGAACAAAATGAATCAGTTATTCCGTATGTCATGCCCAACGAGAGGTAAAATAAACATTTTACACCGTTTCCATGTTCTCTTGGTGGACTATATCTATAAAAGTGTTGTCTTTTTGGGTTTTATTGAAACTTTCAATAAGGTAAACGTTCGCCCTCACAAAATTATACGGGAATTCTCGTTCAGCTTTAATAGCGTTATTTTGTCCGCTTTAAATACTTATAATTTCGGTCTATTTTTGAAAAATCTTGTGAAAATTAACAGGGAAGATTGCTATATTTTATTTATAGTTATTGTGCATAATGTATAGAATGTTTAAAAACGATGATGTGCCGGCATGATTTGCTTTTTGTGTGCACAAGATCGAACTCAATATTCCCGTGTTTGGAATATACTCTTATCCAAACACGGGTATTGACCAATTAGAGCGCTTGTTGCGCACATGTTATTTTATAAAGTAGATTCTTTATGTAAAATAGTTAAGTAATAAAGAAATACCTTGTGTAAGAAAATAAATGGGATATCCATTCAGTAAGAACGTTTTTTAAGGGTTTGAATTTTATTTTTTAAGTGCGTTTATGGTTAAATTTGCACGTTACATAAGCTGCAAGGGGCCGCGCTAAACCCTCCTGCGGAACAGTTCGTCGCTATACACGCCTGCTACGATTATACGCATCACTATCGGATTGGCTTGGTTAATCGAAAAAATGCCGTTTGCTGCTTCATGTTGGATTGCTGCAGATGTAAAGTGATGTTGTGAGTTTGTATAGCCTTCATATTCCACAACACAGAATCTGTTTTGTGGTTTTATCTCACTGTCGAAGTGTTGTTCGGTGATTTTTTGTTGGCTACAAGAACAAAATGAATCAGTTATTCGTATGTCATGCCCAACGAGAGGTAAAATAAACATTTTACACCGTTTCCATGTTCTCTTCGTGGACGATATCTATAAAAGTGTTTCTTTTTGAGTTTTATTGAAATTTTCAATAAGGTAAACGTCGCCCTCACAAATTATACGGGAATTCTCGTTCGCTTTAATAACGTTATTTTGTCCGCTTTAAATACTTATAATTTCGGTCTATTTTTGTAAAATCTTGTGAAAATTAACAGGGAAGATTGCTATATTTTATTTATAGTTATTGTGCATAATGTATAGAATGTTTAAAAACGATGATGTGCCGGCATGATTTGCTTTTTGTGTGCACAAGATCGAACTCAATATTCCCGTGTTTGGAATATACTCTTATCCAAACACGGGTATTGACCAATCAGAGCGCTTGTTGCGCACATGTTATTTTATAAAGTAGTTTCTTTATGTAAAATAGTTAAGTAATAAAGAAATACCTTGTGTAAGAAAATAAATGGGATATCGATTCAGTGAGAACGTTTTTTAAGGGTTTGAATTATATTTTTTAAGTGCGTTTATGGTTAAATTTGCACGTTACATAAGCTGCAAGGGGCCGCGCTAAACCTTCCTGCGGAACAGTTCGTCGCTATACACGCCTACTACGGTTAGTCGGTTATACGCATCACTATCGGATTGACTTGGTTAAGGCAATCCGATATTAAAATCAATTCATTGGTATTTTATAACTGAGGCTATTATGTGATTCATAATTTCATAATTAAAACTTCTCTGAACTGTTTTTACGCAAAACATTAAGATTGTTAAAAAAGACACCATGTGCAGGGTTCTTTGAAGGCTATTGCAAATTCTATATAGTACCATTTTGTGCAACAGCGCTTGTGACTCATCATGTTTGTGTGGTTCTGGGTTCGAACTACCAGCATGAGTTCTAAGACACAAACCGCGTCGGAAAATTGCACATTGCTTAAAGCATTTCTTAGATACGAGTTTTCGTTTGCTGCAACTTGTTGGTCATCATTCTTTCTTCACATATCCAGCATTGATCATGTTTCGATTACATTCTTCAATAGTTTTCCTTGATATTTGAAGTTTCTTACGTCCTCTATAAATGGCTGACGGTTGTCTTTGACGTGGTATAGTTGTCTTTAGATCAACGATTTCGTGTATCTTTCTTGCGAATTTTTTATTGTTTCGCGTTATCGTAGTGAGCCGTTACTTATTTTAAGCGTACACAACTCAGTTTTTCCAGTTTCCATTTTTATTTGAAATATACTGTAGCACAATACGACTGCTTGTATCGGTAGCGTGAAGTAGAAGTCAACTGTGAAATATTATGTAAATTTACAGTAAATATCACAATGAAACGATACAAAAGTACAACAGAATGTTCCTAGTATACTTACAAATTCGTTGAGGATTGTCTGGCGGCCAGAAAAATTCCCGCCTAGTCGCACTTGTAATTCGAAAGCTCACGCCAATATTTCCCCATTAGGGGTAGAACGGGGGTACTAATAAACAATTATTGGACGAGGTTAAGAAAACCTGATAAACAAGGGGGTACTAATAAACAATTATTGGATGTGTAATCTATCACCAATACAAACCATGACATATGTTAAATACATCACCAGTCAACAACAAACTACACCATGAAAACCACCCTAGTGTATCTGGGCGAATCAGTGACATTCGACGCGATGGATAAACTTGAATATTTAAGACGTTCGATCGGTCACCGCGTTGTTTCGTGTAGAAATGGCTTGCACGTTCCACTGAAGGTCTTATGACACCAATCAACCTGCCACTTGAACGCCTTCGGTGGTTACCTCCTCGTTGATCTCTTACAGCAGTCAATATGTTATAGGTTTTGAGCTTTTTCCAGGTCTTGCTATAGGTAGTCGTCTCCTCATAACATTGATTGAGTAAAACGAACAAAATCATCAAATATGATAAGAAAGAAGATAAAAGCAATGGAACCACAAAACATGCAGCCACCCACGGGTGCATAAGTTCTTGGAGTTGTTAAGCATGGACCAGGATTCACTGCAACACCGTTTTATAGGGTGATCGGGAAACTTGAAATGGTAAAATTGAACATCAGATGGCAGCCAAAAAGTAAGTCGAAGTGGAGATCGGCTTCGTTGGCTAAGTTTGTCCACCATCAGTGTCAAACACGAGTTTCTCGTCAACCATTTCGTAGATACGTACAAAAGAACATTTTGCAATTAAATTTGATATGGTTAAGTACATATGCAAAATAAGACAAACATTTCGGTGCGACACGATATAATAATAAAAATAATAATGATGTCTCACGTCTGTGTCAATCATGACCCTCTCTCCTCGGCAGAGGCTTCCAACAGAGGAGGTAATGGGTTGAGAAAAGGAATGCGGTAGAGGGTAATGGGGCGAGGAAAACCGCTGAAATTCGGAACGCGGGCGAGCGGAGAAAAGAGAGGAGAGACAGGAAGCTTGTATATACATTCATGTAAACAGAGCTTTTGAAGCTTGCAAAAGGCGCTATATAAATCTGTATTATTATTATTATTATTAAGCCTCTGCCAGATTTCAGGCGATATCTTAACGAACTCGGCGATTTCTTCCAATCCGTTTTATATCTTGGCAATCCTTCTGTTTCTCGTTCTAATTTTTCATGTAAGGAGACATGAGACCAAGAGCGTTTGGCTGACGTCTTAATTTTTGTGTTTTAACGCTGTTTTGAGGCGATGGAAGAGCCTGTTCTGTTATGTTAATCCAAAGTTAATCCAAATTTTATCTGTTAATCTGTTATGTTATCTGTTAATCCAAAGTAATTTTTGACGTTGGTGTCTGTGTCGGTTGTGATGTGGGTTAGTTAGACCAGGCTTCAAGTTAGGCAATGATTTTCTTGGAGAGGCAATCTTTCTTGACCTTACAGCCGCATATTTGAATTTGGCATATGGATGAAAAATGCATTGGAATAATATGAGTGAAATAATAATTAAAAATTTGGATGAAATAATAAATAATGCTGAGTCAACCATTTTCACCGATAACCTTTTGGCATTGATATCATTTCGCCGTAATAAAAATTAAATAGCTGCACGCCACGAACGCCACCGCAAGAAAATGTTCTTGCAGCGGGAACATTTTCTTGCGGATGTAATTTCCCGCTGCTACACGTGGTCTTTCCTCAATCAGCGGTCTAACCTTTGATATGTATAAGGATAAATCACTGACTGTTCTGACCGTGTCTCAATAGCTCAAAAGTGAGAGCGCCGAAACGTTGATTCGATCACCAGGGTTCGATTACCGGTTGGGGAAGTCACTTTTTCCATATATGTATTGACTATATAAAATCCTCTCTAATAATAATTATTATTCCTAAAGCTCTCGGTGTACAAGAAGTTTTGTATCGCTTCGCTACTTTGGGAAGTGCGCTCGAGAGGCCTTGGTCGACGTTATCGTTAGATACGATGTCGGCTTATTATGTCGATGAAAGCGGCGAATTTAATATGTACCATGGAGAAATCACTGACTGTTCTGAACGTGTCTCAATAGCTCAAAGGTTAGAGCGCCAAAACGTTGATTCGGTGACCTGGGTTCGATTCCCGGTTGGCGCAGTCACTTTTCCACATAATTATATGTATTTGAATATATATATATATATATATATATATATATATATATATATATTCCATTTTGCATATTTCTGGGGCATGGAAAAGACAAAAGTAATCATCTGGCCTGTGTGAGTGATCTGACGAGAGCTGTGCGTCTGTCCTCTAATAGATCACGGCTAACTGAACAACCAATGAGAATTTGCATGCAAGTAAACAGTTTTTAGTATGCTATAATAGCAAAGCGTAAAGGTGGTGAACTGCTGAGAGTTTTACCAACGAGTTTTACCAAGTTTTTCTCGTTGCCGAGAGCCTAGTCACGAGTTATATATATATAGTGGTGGTAATGCCGGGATAAGATTCTGGGTATATATTACAAGTAATATTTGGCATTTCGCTCGATTAAACTACAGGTTCTAAGGATTAATGGTGAAGGAAAATTTCGAGTTTTGCAATATATTCATTTTAAGACCAAACCCCTTCCAGCTATATATATATATATATATATATATATTTATATATATATATATATATATATATATATATATATATATATATATATATATATATATATATATATATATATATATATATATATATATATATATATATATATATATATATATATATATATATATATATATATATGTAAAACGGGAGTGCATCAAAGCATAACATGTTTTAATTTATGCTAATTACATCTAAATTTGAAAACATCAAACAAACACCAAATGAACAAAGAGAACTCTCAGTAAAATCATATAAAATAACATTTCAGAAAACTTGCTTGAATGAAATCTTTAGAAAACCTCCCTGATGATGACATTAACCTCAGTAGCGAAGATGGATATTCAATTCGGAGCTAAATGCACGCATCGATCGGTGAATAAACAAATTAGCTACAGGTAGCTCCGTCGGTATCGGTATAACTAACCCAACTGAACGCTTCCACTCGAATCTTCTGACCTTTGCTCGATATATATTCCAGCGATAATTTCGTAAATCACCATTCCCTTTTTAAATACTTCCATTTCTCGCCTCTATGCAGGGCTCTATATTGTAAACTAAGATACTCTGGAGGTTTGCTGAGCTGCCAGCTGTCACGAAGCGGGTTTTCGACTGTACGTGTTTCTTTTCCAAATTAACCGAATATACCTGGCACGATGTAACGAGATCGTTTTCAAGTCAAAACTTCATTGGAAATGAAACAATTTATATACATGTAGGTTATGTTAATTGCATATAGAAATCAATCCTTAAGGACCTTATGCAAATATTATATAAAATCCATGTATCGTCACAAATATTTATGCAAATATTATATAAAAACCATGTATCGTCACGTTTTATTTGTCTTTCCTTATCAATACGTGCAACAGTAAAATTTAATGTATCATCATATCACGCAAACCAGTTGTTGATTTGCTTTGACGAATCACTTCAACGAAATCTTATATATAATAATCAATCGATATTACAACCAACATTACAACGATACAACAACGAACATGTTAGTTGTTACACGGAGATTCATCAGATGAACCATCATCAGATATAGAATACTATATATAATGTATCTGATATTATTTTAATTGGAATTTCACAGACTAGTAAATCAGCGAGGATTGATTCTTCTGTACAATCAACCGGACAGTTATTTCAGATATGCAATATTATCCACAACATTTAAGGTCCTAAATGTTGGGCGAAAGGAAGAAGGATGTGTTATCTTCATGGTTATACCTTGGTGTGGTGGTCTTTGCTGTAAGTCTGATTGTAGGGATGATGAATTCTGTTGGTGTTCTTGTCGTGGTCTTCATCGCTTATTACAACGAAAGTAAAGCAAAAGCAGGTAATTTAAGTCCATATTATTCCATACTGCCGTCCATTGCCGAAAATACAACGGTTTACGAATACCGCGAAGAAGTTAATTGTCATTAACGGGTAAATATTAACTAGTATATACAGTATACCATATTAATTCAACATTCTTTTCAAAGTTTTAAACTGGGAAATCAAGTGCGACTGTGTCAGTTACTTCTCATCAAAATTCCTCTCTTCTCCTCCACTTTGCTCTGCCGGATAGGAAATAGTTATATTTTGTAGATATATGCTCTTACAAATTATTTGAGATACGCAGTTGTTTCATATTAATCGTGTGAATCGAGTGTTAGCATTGTGTTATTTTGATCATTGTTAGTCTCGCTGCAAAAAGCCTAGGATTCTCTTTACTGATTTGGTTCTAAACTGAGTATGTACTGAATGATCTTAACTGAGTAGTTAAAAAACCTGCGACGCGGAACCATTTAGTGATGTCAAAGTCATGAGTTGAGTTTTGCGACAGTAAATAAAAACATGTCGAGAATCAGTTAATTTCATGGTATCCTTTCACTTTATCATACACATATCTTAGCATTAGTATTAGCATTGATTATAATTAGTCACTATATGCAAGGTTAATAGTCAGGAAATGACTGGAAGAAAGCACCATACTTTCGGCCTTAGAGATACAATCGTTGCAGAAACTTTGTTGGAACACATGTGGTGTACAACGGCATCTTCCCCGCTACCACCCTATTGCTTACAATATTGGTTCTTCACAAACAAATGCTGTTTGTGCGACCTGAACAAGGTTGAATCTATACTTCATTACAGTAGATTCAAACCTTGTTTTCAACCTTGATTCAACCTTGTTCAGCCATTCAGGTCATACAACAGTAGATTCACTACA
>JAYKKM010000351.1:3722500-3772500 GCA_035772405.1 Chrysogorgia sp. JL179-B06 | reverse complement strand
TGGTTGGGTAATTCATCTTTTCACCCACTTAAAGTTTGGGTAAAAAATGGCCAAAAACATTCATATAAAACACACAAAAATACTTTACGAATGCTTTAAGAATACTTTTTAGAGCGTTGTACATTGGGCGCTCACCTATTCCTAATAGCTGGACCGCAATAACAGAAACAGTCTGCCTATCTCAGTATGGTAAAGTTGTATCCTGTATTATTGAATAAGTAAAAGTGCAGTGCTAGTATAATAAACATGTAATTATAGTCTTTGTACTGCAACACTATTTAAATTATAGTACTTCGTAGTGACAGCTACGACTGGTATTTGGTGTAACATGTCACCATGACTACCTGGTACATCTAAAACCAAGTTGTCAACCATTATAGAAAAAACAAAACTGTAACTTCACCTTCACAGTGTTAATAGTAGATGTTCATACCACTAAATAGTATGAAATGTATTTGGTAAGGTACTTTATAAGTATTCACACTACAATAATTAGGGCTTCGATGTATGGTAATTAATCATTTAGTCACCAAGAGGCTTGATGGACTTGGTAAAAAACATTCTACTAACCTTTTATAGTATTAGATATTTAATGGGATTGGCCGTTTGGTAAAAAGGTTTGTGTTGTGTAAACAAAAAAAAACAATTTTTAGTTTCTCTTTGGATCCAACCCGAGGCATAAATAATCAACGGTCGCTTATTACACAATCGCGGTGGTGTTAGCAATCGGAAGGCAATCGGTATCGTATCGGATTCCGAAGGCACAGGCGTCACAAATGATCAATTACTTGTTTTTTGCTCTGTTAAACAATGGATTGGTTAAATGTTGTAGTCTATTGAAACAACAGATGAAATACGAGCATAACAGCGAACGAAGCAGGATGTTTCACCGAACTGGCCAATCTCAGCATCTTGGTGCTAATCTCGACCGGCGGTTCGCGTGTGCAGGCGTGATTTTTTTTCATCGTGTATTAGCTTGAAATTTATATGAGGTGATAGTTAACGAGGGCAAAGCCCGAGTTAACTATCTCCTCATAGTAATTGAGAGGCAAAGGTAAAACCTCAGACTGATCACGTCAGTTTCAGCAATCAGATTGCAGCATTCGCATTAGACTATTAGTAAGTTTTTAATCCCCTCGCCCGGTGCGAAGCGCCGGCCGAATGCCGAAGGCCTGAGGGCGAGGCTGCCAATATCGACCGGCGTTTAGTCCCTCATCACGGGAATCCTAGCGTTCAGTCTCACATTTAGTTTCCTTGTATATATATATATATATATATATATATATATATATATATATATATATATTATATATATATATATATATATATATATATATATATATATATATATATATATATATATATATATATATATATATATATATATATATATATATGTACTATTTAAAGCACGCGTAGGAGTGTTTTTATCAGATATAAAACCCGAGGCGCAAAAACGACCAGAATTTGGTAAGTTCGCTGGCGTAGTAATTTTGAAAAATAACGTTGTCTAAGCCGGAGAAAATCAAAGCTAAAGTTTATGTAAATTAGGATGAATCTTTATCACATATAAAGATACGACACGGTGGTGATTTTCCTTTGTGTTTTCCTCATGAATTATTAATGAGTTTTTTAAATATATATATCTATATCTATATAAATATATATATATATATATATATATATATATATATATATATATATATATATATATATATATATATATATATATATATATATATATATATATATAATATATATATATATATATATATATATATCTATATATCTATATATATTATATCTATATATATATATATATATATATATATATATTATATATATATATATATATATATATATATATATATATATATATATATATATATATATATATATATATATATATATATATAGGTAATATTTGGTATTTCACTCGATCAAACTACATGTGAAATGCCAAATATTACCTATAATATACCCAGAATCTTATCCCGGCATTACCACCATATATATACAGAACTCGTGACTAGGCTCTCGGCAACGGCTTCCGTAGCTCAGTGGTCAGAGCACTGCACTAGTAATCGCAGAGTCGCGGGTTCAATTCCTACCGGAAGGCCGCTAAGTTGCATTTTTCGCAACTGGTCCCGGTTTGGTCTTAAAATGTATGTATTCCAACACTCGAAATTTTCCTTCACCATAAATCCTTTCAATATATATATATATATATATATATATATATATATCTCTATATATATATATATATATATATATATATATATATATATATATATATTCAGGATCAACGTCGTCGATCATGCGCGGCATTGGAAAATTTGGCCCTAGACCTGAGCCTCTGCATTTGAATTAATATTTAAATTGCAACCGTCACATGATTGCGAATGCAAAAATCGAAACGGTATTGAAACGGTTTTTGAAACGGTTTTTTTGGTGCGTTTTGCAATGCATTGTGAGACAAGTTGCACGAAACGTTGCACAGAGTAACATCACCTTAATGCGTATATTGAGAAGATGCGCATGAGCACTGATATTCCAAATAGGAATGGATAATTGCAGACAATTGCAGATGGATGTGTTACATTATGTACGTACACTGAAAAGGCTTGCTGCAATCATTTCAAAAAGTAGAACTCGATTCTATTTTCTGCAAAGATTGCAGTAAATTGTGTCGTTACAATTTTTGCTTTGCAAGGGATGTTATACTTTGCAATGTTTCAGGTTCAAACACGTCGTTATCGCAATGCACGACTGTTCACACTCACCCTTAAACATAAATGTATACCTTTTTCTCAGATGCAGTATGCTAAACAGCAGCTTGGATATCCACTTTATAAATCCAAATGGATTCTTGTTGTTAATGGTTTTGCATCATTGCTTGGACGCTTATCAATTGCTTTTATTGGGGATCTTGCACTGAGAAACAAGAAAGTCACGCATATCACTGCAGCGGGTATGGTATTGTTTGCAGTTGGAAGTGGCTTATGTTCTTTGACAAAGTCATTCCTTCCGATCATTGCAAGTGTGGCAATAATTGGATTTTTTGAGGGGATGTTCTGGGTGAATCTACCACTAATAAATCTAGAGGTAACTGCTGGTAAGCAGACAGATGGAGCTTATGCCTTTATGGTGTTTGGCATAGCCTTTGGTATGTTGGTTGGGCCTCCAGTTTCTGGTAAGTATTTATCTTAGTAGAAATGCGTGTACGCAAACAACCCCTACAGCCCGCTTACTATTTGACGTTATTATATCAATGTAGACAATAACCCTTTCATTTGCCAATCCGAATAGGTTTTTACTGGACTTAACTCAGCTGAAAGTCTTTAACTTTTAAAGCGTCCGTTGGATGGTATTCATTGTTTCAAAGACATAAACTATTAAAAATAATTAAATAGTGCAAACTGTTTACTTTTTGGGTGAAATACCACCTGCAACACAATGCCGGGCTGCTACAACACAATACCAGCTGCAGTACCATGCGAAAGTCTACTAGTGTTTCGTCCATTGATTACTTAGAAATAAATATCTGGTCATCCTAACTCTAATCCTGACACTAATTCTAACACTAATCCCAACCCTAATTCCAAACTTTATGCTAACCCTTGAATACATTTATTCTTAAAATGAACCTTTTATTTAAAAAAAGTTTATAATATACATAATTTTAGGTGAAGTAGTTAAAAAGTTATAATGGTTCCAGCTAAAATATTTAAAAAAATTTCAAAATATTTTTTGTGAATGCAATTAAGCTAGGCCTATAGATAGCATCATTATAAATTTAAATGTTAAAAAGCTTTCTTTTAATGCTGGAACCTAGTGTCATATATTAATATAACCCTCTTGGCAAGAGCTTTCTAACAATATATGGTACATAATTTTAGGAGGTAATTAAAACATTACGACCTGAATAAAGAGGTGAAAACATCATGCTCAAATTTTAAACATGTTTCCCTTTATCTACAAGGCTAAAATTTAGACAGCATATTTCATTTTACAAGGACTTTAATTTCAAAAGGTTCCAACTAAATCATTTCAAAATTTTGCCAAGCATTTCTAATCAATGCAATTATGCTATCATCAGTGAGCTTATCTTTTGAACAAATTTGAACAAAGCTTTAAAATACGTCGAAACCATGGTGAAATGGTAAAAATAGTTCTTACAAGAACTGTTTGAAAACACTACTAATATAATTAATATACACGATAAAATGTATAATATATAATCACATTTACCAAAATCTTTCAATGGCGTAATTTTGGAGCAAAGGATGGAGAAGAAGAATGAGTTATTAGAAGAACTGTTTGAAGATTTGAGAAATAAATAGGCTTTAAAATAAAAGAGCACGATGCATTTCAGCAGACAACTTAAAACAGACAACTTAAAACCATAAGATAGCTTGGAGTTGTAGTCAACGAAACGTTCAGTTACGTCAAAGGCGTAACAATAATAAGTTTCTCACATTAGTGATTTTAAGAAAGGTCCTGCGAATTCGAATAATAAATCACAAAATATTTATAAGTACAGTACTATAAGTAGGATATATAAAATCATAATCATAAGTAATCATAGCTTTCGTTTTCTTGATATTTAGAGTCAGTTTGTGATCTTTAAGCCAATCACCAATCTTTTGAAGGTCGGCATTAAGCTTTTCTCCCATGTCATTAATAGTAGAAGATAAATAGTAGAATACAGTGTCAGCAGCATAAAGAGACACTTTCGAGTGCTCAACTACATTGGGCGGCATGACAGTGTTCCTAAAATAACGAGGTTTTAAAAATAAATTCCTTTTGTCGGAGTAGTAATATATATATATATATATATACATGTGTTTGGGATTGGCACTAGCTCTAAGCCAATCAGAATCAAGTATTGATTTGAATGGACCAATCAGAGCAGAGCCAGTCAAAAATTTCCAGGGGGGTGTCGTATTTTTAAGGTGTGGTCACCCTGTATAGAACGACCAGTGATCAAATCAGGGGGGATATGAAGCTGGTCGTATACAAGAGGTTTTTTGTGAATTTTGATATTATTTATCTCATGAAACCTGGTGTTGTTGTACGACCAGTTTTTGGTTTATCCTTGAGTTTGACGACCAGAGAGAGAGGAAGGTCAATCAAGGTGATCGTATTTCATGAGATAGATATTTTAAAATTCAAAAAAAAAACCTTTATAAACGACCATCATACCTCACCCAATGTGATTTATTACTTACCATCAGAAAAACGTCCATATTATTTTTGGAAGAGTTGTACGATATTGAAATAAAAATAATCAAATTTGGGTTTATAGAATTAATCATAGAAATTTCCGCCATGGAGCTCTTACCTCGACGCCATCTTATGGCCGAATGACTGATATTCTTTTGTTACGGTATTTTTAAAAAAATATATAAAATTTGTAGAGGGAAATATCTCCAAAAATTATTTGGTGTTTTTCAAATAGATATATTTTTAAAAATGTACTTTAACACACAACTTTTTTTTGAAAAAACAAATCTTTTTATTGTTTTTATTTAATCTAAATACATTTCTTTATTAATAGAACTAAGTATGGAATCATCAGTTATCATAATTGTTGTTAGATATTTATACGGACAAAGATCTCCCCCATCTACCACTTCTAAATATAATTTATACCCAGCTAGCCTACCCAAGGGAGAGTATATACAGTGTCGTAAAATATATTTTTGATTTGGAAAATTCTGTCGAAGAGAATTAATATCACAGCGGGTATATACTTTTTTTTTAATGTTGTTTCTATTAAATACTTTTTCTTCCTTTACTTCGTCATCATCACTCCCCAAAAATATTTTCAAACTATCATCACTATCAGAATCACTATTATCCTGAATAGGTTTGACGGGTTTAAAGTCCTCGAAATTAAACACTTTCGACGTATCCGTATCCCGTACACGTACACCGTACGCGTATTCTTCTCCTTTATCGTTGTAATCCCATATGAGAGGAGAACCAGGCAGGGGTATGGGTTTTCCAGTTTCATTCGTTATTTCTTCTTTCGTAGCCATTTTTTTCTTAAACTAAGTTTGTAGAGGGACAATTACGTATAAATGAAAAAGAAAAGTTTCAGCTTATTTATATGAAAGTTTTTTTGAGAAATTTTTTTTTCATTTCTACAAAACCTGGGGTATAAAAAACGATATCATAAAAAAAATGGATCAGTTATTTTTTTTGTTGAAGATGGCAGGGTATATACCCAATCGAAAGATTTGGTCATTTCAAATGCGTAATCCAGAAAAGGCTGAAAAAATGATAGAGGCAGCGAAATTAATCAATTACTCAACTACTGCACAGAATTGTCTTAAATTAAATGAAATATCGTTTTTTGAATGTAGTCGTGAAATTGTAAAAGATAAAGAATTGGGATTTCTTCAAGGGGTTGTTTATCTCAAAGAAGCAAGAGATTGTATTTTTGATTGGCTTCCCTATGGGGGAGAAATCATTCGTTCTTATGCTGATGATTTCTACCATTTTAAAGGTAGACTATATGATCCGTCCACGTTATATCAATATGGAAAACGTCAGGGTAAAATGGGGAAATTATGGAATAGTGAAAGAATCAATAAATTAGCTGATTATAAGAACAAACATCGACAAAAAAGAAAAAAACTTTTAGAGGAAAGAAATTCATGTAATAAAAAATAACATTGTTTTTATTAAATAAATTTATACAAGAGAAGGAATTATGTCTTTGTCAGTTTTTATAAACTTAACATTTTTATGTAAAAGATGGGACATATCTTCCTCTGATAATATTTTTAGTGTTTTTCCAGATTCTCCATGATTGATAATTTTCAGGGTTATTTCATACAGTTTAAACATCTTATATGTGTTTCAGAAAAGATATAAAAAAAAAAAAATCAAAAAACAGAACAGTATAAAATAGACGGTTTTTTCTTTTTTTAAACCCTTGCTTGTCGTACTTCAGTTAACATAAAAAAAATGAAGTGTAGGAGTAGGAGATGTATAAAAAAAGCGAAAATAAAAAAACGAATACGAAAACGACGACGTTCTAAAAAAATTCAAAAAGGAGGATGGAAAAAAGATCATCCGAATTATAATCATAAGTTTTATGAATTTTGGAAATGGTAGACAATGTATTTAAAAAAAAAAAATTATTAATCCAAATAAGTTTTTTTCCATCTTTGTATTCTATCATCACATTCACATAGTTCAACTATTCTACTATAGAAAAGTCGTGAGTAATTCTGTTTACAGGGATAACAATAATGATGGTTTACAAAACATTCTTTACATCTGTAATGCATGAAAAAATGATAGAAAGAATTCACTTCACAACAACAGAAACTGCAATAGACCATCTTGACAATATTTTTTGAACGTTTTGTGAAAATTTTATAGTTTGACAACCTACTTTTATAGATTTTTTGCAAAACTATATAAACAGGGTATCAAATATATTTTTTCAATTATTTTTCAAAACATGTGGCTGCGTTCAATGATTGATTTTGGAGAATGTGAATCTCATGCTTATCTTACATTTTATTATCGTGCTCAACCCATACAATTAGTAAATTATGAACCTGTGGTTCCCTCGTTGTTAAGATATGGATATTATATATTCTGAAAGATTGGCAAGGACCTCGATATTTCAAATTGATGATAGTAGACGCGTTTGGAGCTCCGGAGGAGAATTTACAGAACCTCTTATCATCATTGAAGGGAAAATATATAAATATTAATAATAATAATGTAAAATTAGCAAAAACTCAAACACCTATATTAAATATTAAACCCTACAATTTCATTAACCATAGGGGTAGAGGGAAACAAATATATTTATCTTTGTAATGTTTTTAAATAAAAAACCTTTTAGAAACATTTTTGTGTAAAAATTTTATTACAAGAAAAATAAAATATGTTTTACAAATTAATTTGTTGTGGAATTATTGAGTTACCATTTATTAGTTTAATTGTTTTATACACGAGATGATCACTTTTACTCTCAAGAATTGTTTTTAGGGTTATTCCCTTCTCTTCTCCCTGTATAATAATTTTCAGAGTTAGTTCGTAAACTTGAGGTGGAGAACAAAATGGGGGATTACATACTTTACATAGTATAGCAGGTTTACAATCCTCTACCAAATATGTATAGTTAGGAAAATGTTTTTGAAGAAAATGACATGAATAATAACGAGGAGTATTGTCATTATATGCTACACCCCTATAATTGATACAGGTCACGAGATCTTGTTCTTGATGCATCTTGTTATCACTATGATTAAATCAAATATGTAATCTTATATATAAATAAAAAACACGAAGTTTTTTTAAAAAAAATTTTTTATTGAGTATATGCTACAGCTTTCATGAAATTATTAAAATCTATTATTAGTGTAATTTCTTTTTGTAAAAGATCAGAAGCATCATAGTCAACAATTGTTGTTATGTTTTCACCCAGACATGAACAATTCCATTCATCATTTTCATATTCATGTTTCTTTTTAACTGCCAGAGCTAGGTAATATGTTTGAGGCGTTGAGGGTATATCTTCATAGGATATATCTTCAATACATTCGCATAATACCGTAGGTTGACATTTCTTTACAATATAGGTAAAGTGGTGTAATTCTTTGGCTAGAAAACGACTTGGATAATAGTTACTTTCATCTTCAATTTTGTACGGGTTAAAGGCATCAGCAATTATTCTTTGATAACGTCTACCGGTATGTTCATCACAATCACGATACTGTACATGTGAATTCGGCATCATTCACAAATAACGTACCACATGGTGGGTAACGCGTTTATATATAATTTTTTATAAAAAAAAATATAAAAAGAAAAATCAAAATTAAAAAAGACAGATATTCTAAAATAAAAAAGAAATTTTAGTAGGATATAAATAAAAATGTAATACAATGGTATTTACAAAAATATCATGGAAACCGTGGATGCACGATATAATAGATTATTCTATTCAAAATATCCCTGTGGACAATGTCTTAATGGAAATATGTGTGGGGAAGTGTGTGCGAATTATATACCGCGGAAAGATCCAAAACAAAAACGTTGTTGTAGATTAAAGAGATGGTTGTTAAAGAAGATATGGTGTTAAAAGATTTAAAGAAGAAAATCCATAAAAAAAAAGAAACAGTATAAATAAGAGTAAAAAAAAAAAAATTGTTTATATATTTGTTAGACAATGGAACGTAAAGAAACAGCAGATGAACGATTTGAAAGATTATATTATAACAAACATCCTTGTGGAAGATGTATTAACAAACACCCGTGTCCGATTCATCCAGATGAATTAAAACTTTCAAGACTAAACAGTTTTAAACGTCGGTGTTAAACAAGTTAAATATACGGTGGAAATATACAGTGAATGTTTCTGTGGAAATAGGTTACGACGAATAGAAGAAAAGACGTTTTTTTTAAAAAGATTTAAATGGCTGAGCGTGATTTTGACGAAATTCTTTACCCCGACATTCAATATTTATTACATGCTGATTTGTTTGAGATAGAAAAAACACGCGATTCAACGTTTTATTTTTTGGAATGGAGAGAGCATACCTATCAGTTTAGATGTGCTGATTATGATTATAAATATTTTAACATTTATGTGGAAGATAAAAATGAACAATCTATATTTCGGAAACGATATGGTGGGAAAAGATATTATAGATTTTTAATAACCGGTTTTAGCTGGACTATGTCATTTTATGATCAGTTAGTGGGAAAACATGTAGTATTTATTGATAGAGAACCGAGATTACCCACGTTAATTTCAACCCTTGACTGTTTTGAGATAAATAATATCCCATGTTATTCAAAAACGTTTTTATATGGTAAATGTAAGGATTCAAGATTTAGATTAGTAAATTATCATTTTCGTGAAAATTTTGATGGTGAAGAGCTTTATTTAGTTCTTATTAAAGATGAAAATATATTATCTTTACTTAATGTGATTTATGGTAGCAGTAATGGAAATTATATTGTAACATTAATAAATAAAATACATTTTGATAAATCTATGTTACAACAACATGTATATTTAGATTGTTGTGGGGAATTATGTAATTTTAATGAATTAAATATTTGAAATAAAAACAGTTCAAAATAAATCGAGAAAAGCGTTTTTTTATTTAAAAAAAAGAATTTATATACACTTCTTGATCTATGAAATTATGTATACCACAATCTCCTGCCACATGGGTTGTTATATATTGTTTATAATTAAGCTTTTTATTTTTTACATACTCCATAACTTCCAAATTTATATTTAATAGATTCATAGGAAAGCATGGATTTAGGATTTGTTCACATTTACGTACAATAAATATTTGATTTCGACAATTTTCTTTAAGATAGTGAAGATCATACTGTTTGGGTTTTGACATATTGCTTGCATGAGATTCAACTGATGAATGAACCAGAAAACACAATGTTTTTTATTTTATTTAGATTAATGTGTTTATTTAGCTTAATGAATTTGAAAAGCTATATAAAGAGTAAGAGATTATTTCAAAATCACAGCAATATGATTGAAACAATTTTAAGAGTTGTTCTTTATTTTCAATATTTTAACCAAGGAGAAATTGGATATTTATTTTGGGTATGTGGATTATTTGATTATTATCGTGGAAAATATGTCACATGTCCCAGGATACATTGTGAAAACATTCACCCCCCTGAAGAAAGCTATATAGTCAATATGAAAAAAATTCAAGCAACCCATGGAATGGAATCCTATTTTATTCTAGAAGATCGTTTCTCTTATATGATCCCGAATTTACAAGAAAGTCAAAGAAAATATTCCTTGAAGAGATCATGGCTTCAACAACGTACTATACTCGTTGAATCAGACACGTTATGCTGTAGTTTTTTTTCATTTCCCGATTGTTTTAAAGAATTATTTATTGTATTACCCCTTGAAGACCACTCAGATTTATTTCAATGTTTAAAAACCAATGATAAGTATCATTATACATATTTTGTACAAAATTTAACCTTTGAAAGAAAATACATATCTTATACCCTGGGTTTTGGAAAAGAAAGTTTAGTAAGCAAATTTAAGCACATACATAGCCAGAAAGGTGATTTTGCTCTTTTTTTAAATATTTATTTGTTAATGGTATCACCTAGTATTTTCAATTCTTATACTTATTGTAGTTCAATTAGAAATATTATCATGTTCACTTCATGTTTTATATTTTATTGTCGTGAACATGACCCTATAGGAAGTTTTTTCAATAGACAAAAAAAAGGTCTTTCTGAAAAAAATATTAGATATATTTTTTGGGATTTTATACATGATATAAAAAAGGGTAAAGTCTCCTTTGATAAATGTCGGTATAAAAATTGTAAGAGTAAAAGTTATTTTTTTGAGTTCGATCCTTTGAAATTAAGTATTTTAAACAAAAGTAATTATGTTTTAAATGAAAATCACACCCAAGTTAATCATTCTGTGGGTGTTAAGCAAGATTATGGAGGAAGTATAGGAGAATTTAAGTGTAAAGAGAAAATATTTGCATATGTAATAATGCTTGAGGAAGATGTAATAGAATTATTTTATATGATAAAAAATATATAAAAACAACATTGAATTATGATTTAGCTGCATACAATCCTATGTATGAAATGACTGAATCGAATGTGAATTGGGATAATTTTTATAAAAGTATTAGTGAGCAAACGTGTATGTTGAAAAAAATGGAATTAAAAGACTGTATACAATTTAAAGTGTTTGCGTATGATGTTATACGAATGGAAGAAGACGAAGAAAATGAAAAAGAATTTTGGATGAGATGTGGGAGATTTTGTTTTGCCCTTCGAAAATTTTATATGGAAAAAAATGAAAAATGGAAAATAAGTGAATGTTGTAAAACTATTCATGAAATATCTATGTCCCATTTAACGAATGCTGGACATTACAGTCAAAACAAAAGATTTGTTGGATTTCATGAGGGGGTTGATCCCCTAGATATTCAACAATATATGGAACATTTAGATGAATTTTACGTAAAAAACTATCAAAGAAAAAATATATCAGTTTTGATTTATTATATTTTTGAAACCATTCATCCTTTTTCCGATGGAAATGGAAGAATAGGGAAAGCACTTGTTGCATTTCTAGAAAATAAAATAGAATGTAAAATAAAAACAAAAAAACAACATAGAAAGTTATGTAAAATTTTAGGAGTTATGCAACGCAAACACAATAGTTTATTTGATATAATATGTTGTAATCAATTAAACACGTTATTAGTGTAATAAAATTTTTGTGATGGAAATTTTTTTTAATTGTGCGGAGGGTATAAAATAAACACTGTCCCTACAGTGATTCATCATTTACCCTTCACTCGGATTCAAAGATGGTGGAACTTTACGCACGCCAACAATATGATCATTTTTATAAAATGCAATCGTATACCGATTTGTCTGCAAAAATAATTGCACAAAAAAAAATCAACGGTAATGCTATTCTCGCCAAAGTATATCCGACAAATAAAAGATGTGACAAGTACACATACAATAGCGCTGTTGAAGTGAAAAATGAGCATATTCCCCCATTGTTGAATGTTCTTAATAAGATTAGCATTCAAGAGAAATCGACGCAGATATTTTTTGAAGTGGTAAGATTTGAAAATTGGAAAAAGCAAACATGCCGTTTGGTTGTTCGTACAGATGCGTGGGGTGGTTTGGAAATTTGTTATCAACATCAAGATAACGAATTAGCCGATGCAATGGAATTTGACGATGATCCAACACCGACAACCAGCAACAACAACAACGCAACGCCAAGTGAAATCGTATGGTCTGATGATTGGGGTAGTTTCATATATAAAAAAGAAAGATTCCTTGGATGAATATATTATTGCCCTAAGAAAGTATAATCATGCAACAGGTCATAAATCCCAGCCTACCCCCGTCAAAAAACGAGTATTGAAGAAAAAGAAACCCACACTCAATTTTGACGACGACGTCGACGATGACGACGACAACGAAAAGATTAAGAAAATAAAAGTAGAAAGTGATGATGATGAGGTTTGTCACCGTTTAAGTCCATCAGTAATTTCAGAAATTTTTTATTATCGTTTTAGATGTTGTAAAAATATACAAGATACATTATGTTTGTACGGTGATACTATAAATAAAGAGTTAGCCTGTAAAAATATAAAAGTTGATTTTATGGGGATATTACGCGACAAAGAACTCGTTGATGAACTTGAAGAATATTATATTAATTTTATTTCTTTATTATAGAAATGAGTAAAAAGAAAAAAACTAAATTTTCTGCTGACTTTATTGAAAAAGCTTCAAGATTATTAAAAGGAGAGACATTAACTGATGAGGATTATTCTAATTATAGATTACATAGTAGTAGTAAAAAAAAATATAGACGATTGAAATATGCTGTTAATAAAAATAATGAACAATGGGAAATTGATTTAGCTGAAAATAAAGATTTAGCCCGATATAATAATCAATATCGTTATTGGTTGGTGTGTATTGATATTTTTTCAAGATTTTGTTGGGTGAAATTAATAAAAAAGAAAACGTCTAATAATGTTAAAAATAAATTTGAAAGTATTCTTATTGAAGAAGGAATAGCCCCTCTTAAAATTCAAAGTGATGAAGGAACAGAATTTCAAGATATACGTACGAAATTAAGTAAAAAATATAATTTTGAAGTATTTCATACGTATAATAGAGAAATAAAAGCATCCCATGTGGAACGTGTGATTGGAACTTTAAAAACAATGGTTCGTCGTGTTTTAACAATGACTGGAGAATTTGACTATATTCAGTATTTACCCCTTATTGTTAAGCGTTATAATAATTCCCCACATAAAGCATTAGCTGGTGCAACACCTTTTGAAATTTATCGCGAAGAAAAAAAAGGAAAAATACGTAAAGTAAAAAATAAAATGGTACGTGATCATTTAAATTATCCTATTCCCACTCAAGATCTGATACGAGAAGGTACGCGTGTACGTATTGCGAGAGTAAAAAATAATATTTTTGAAAAAAGCAGTCTTCGACGATGGACAAATGAGATATTTTTTATTAAAAAAGTATTTATCACTGATCCCGTTACATATCAATTAGAAGACGAACAACGTGAAGAAATTAAAGGAATTTTTTATCGTGCTGAATTACAAGTTTTAAAAAAAAAATGAATTTACACATTGCTAGTAATTCAATATCAAGAGGACTTCAAAAGAATTTGATTAATGATTTTGAAATGAAAATTGCACAACCCATTGATGCTTTGAACAATGAATGTTTTTTAGAAGTTTTACAAGTTTGTTATCCTCAAACAACTAAAAATATTGTAGGTGATGAATGTTTTTTTTCATTTATCATAACCTATAAGAATTTTATACCCGAAGAAAATAATAATTCGGTATACGCCAACAGTGAGTTCGTTTTTACATCGGATAAATTTATTATACCCGACGGAATTTATGATTTATCTTCATTAATTATATTTTTAAATAATATCTTAGAAGGATTTGAAATTTTTTGTACCATCGGATCAAATGGGAAAGTAATTATTAATGTTAATGTTGAGATTGAGTATTGGGTATATGAAAATGCGAGTAAAGCAGTCGATGGGTTACAGGTAAATGAATTTCGATTATCTAACAAGACTACGGTAGAAAAAAAGGGTATTCAATATGCTTCTTTTAATCAAAAGATTAATATATTATTTTCAAAAAAATTAGCTTTTATGCTAGGTTTAAAAAATGAAAAAGGTCTTGAAATCGTACCTCTCTTGTTTGAAATAAAAAAAGATAATCCTACACCTCGAATCCTTTTTTCTAAACATTTTGATTACTTACCCGACGTATCCGACGGATTAAATAAAATGTTTATATATTGTGATGAAATAGAACTGGGGTTAGTTGGCGATAGTTGTTCCGAATTGTTAACAACAGTACCCATTCAATGGCATCGACAAGGTGGTGGGGGGGATGGACAATTAGTTTATTATAGTCCCCCAAAATCATTGAGAAAACTAAAAAAAGACATTATAAGAGAAATTCATATTAAAGTTAAAGATACTACAGGAAAATTAGTTCCTTTTGATTCGGGAACGCTTAGTATTGATTGTTTAATACATTCAACATAATGCTTTTGATTGTTCTTGAAGGAAAAAATGGGGAAATGATAATTAAAGAATATAAAATATTTTATCCTTTTTCTCTTTACGTGTTAGTAAATAGTGGGAAAAATTTTTTATGGAATTTAAATTCGATTGAATATAAAAATATCAAAAATTCATTTCGAATTACGTGTGCAAACAAAATGGATTTCAGTGCAATAACACAATCAAAAAAAATAAATAATGGAACGATTTCAGTTTCTTCATCTACTATTATTTCCAATGCAACACAACGTTTTATATATACTATAAAATAATTATTTTATATTGACGAAAAAAATCCTTATACATCATTAAATGATGAAAAAAAAAAATTCCCCTATTTTTTATTTATGAGTGATAAAGAGGCTAAACAATCACTACAGTTCTTTATTAACTATGAGAATAACGTACCGTTAAAAGGTGAAGAAATTAAGATATATATAAATTTATTTGAAGAAAAAAATAATGACTGAAAAAATAAATGAACTATCCGTAGAAGATTACACTGAATTGTTAAACGGTAGAAATCGTGGAAAAAATTATTCCTCATCATATTTTGTTGTGAAAAGAAAAAATAAAGAAAATCCAACTAAGAAAGAAATTTTATTAAATGAGGGTGTGGGATTACCCTCAAATTTAAATTTAGATACTTATTATACAAGTGATAATAAAAAAAAGAGAAAATAAATAGATCCAAATGTAATACGTTTTTTACAAAATAGATAGATTGTGTAAAAAAAAAGTATAAATAAAAAAAAAGTTATATAAAAAAATCATAATGTTGTGTATATTATTATTATTTTTATTGTTGTTGTGGGTATTGTTGTTTTTTTAAAAATAAAATAAATGACGCGTAAAAAATACATCAAAAAAAGAAAAAACAAAAGAGGAATAAGAAAACGTAGAAGAAAAATACAAAAAGGAGGGTTTGGTGGAGCATTGGCAATGGGTATGTTACTTCCTCAAGTGTTGGGAACACTTTCAAATATTCTTAAAATTAACGTTTAAAAAAAATAAAATGAGTAAAAAAATTGAAGATGTGGAAAAAAATGACATATTATTTAGCGAGCCTTTACAATTTTTTACGTCATCACCCTATAATGATACGTTTACGGAATGTCGTGAAACGGAAATTATCGCAACGCCCGTAGATAATCAATCGTCAGTATACACGTTTACAAGACATGGGAACGCCGTGGATTAATGAAAACAAGCGATGCTAAAATAATGGCTAGAGTATCGATTATAAATGCTGCTGGACTTATAGCACCTGCAGCATCGGGGTTTGCGATGATTACATTACCCCTTCGCACAATGTGGAAAACAAAAGAATTAAAAATAAATGAAAATTTAATTACACCATCAGATAATTTTGCACATTTTGCATCATGGATACAATTTATAACGCGTCAAATACCGTCGGGATATAAAGATTCTAAAGAGCTTAATTTAGCATATTTAGATACACCCGAACATATGAGCAGTATCGTGGGTTTCACGAATGGAACTGCTGTCGTAAATGCAGGAGGGAGACAAAAAACAATTGCATTTCAAAATCAATCGCAGAATTTGATAGATGAGATTGATTGTTCATTATTTAGCGAAGGGGGTACTGAAATATATATTCCTACAGCGTATAAAGTTGAATTACGTTTAACGCGGGCATTAAATACAATTGTAATGATGGGTGCCAATCATGCGAATATGCCCGTTGCTGATACTATAATTACCCTAGACGATTTTAAAATAAAAATTCCTGTATTTAAACCAAAAAAACAATTATCAAATGCTCTTAATATAGGGATGGTGACCAATAATAAAGAAACATTATATTATACAACCAATTATCGTTGTATTACTGAATCAGTAGCTGCAGGACGAAATTCACATCAAGTAATCGATGTGTTTAATGGTAGCGTTCCTACACGTTTATATATTGTATTTTCTCCATTAGCAAATTGGAACGGATCATATACTCATAATATTTTTGAATTTAACTGGCCTAATTATGATAATGTTGAAGTTTCCGTAAATAACGCTGTTGTCGGGAGAATTGAAAATCATGCTGAAGCTTACTCAAAATTACGCGCGGTATTAAATCGCAACTATTCAGAAATGCCAATAACTTATAATGACTTTATAAACGGGTATTCTATATTAGCATTTGATTTAACAGATAATAGAGACTCTCATCTTGCAGTATTACCCATAAGACCCTCGGGAAATGTTAATGTGGATTTTCATTTTTCTCAAAATACAGTTCAAGGGGCGTTAATATTTGTTGGTGAATTTCGAAATGAAATTAGAGTGGGATTAAATACCCCTGCAAGATTATTACACAGCATTTAATTATCAACATTTGTAAGGGGATGTACAAAAAAAATGAAGAACACAAAACCCATTACAACAAAGAATAGAATAAAAAAACCAAAAATAAAAAAACCAGTTATTAACAAAATACCCCTAAATCGTGAACATATTCTTGTATTTCCACCGTTTTCAGTTTACGCATAAAAAAAAATGAATGAAGAAAAAAATGATGAATTAAATAAAGAAGAGGAAAAAAAGACGAAAAAAATGATAATTCAAGAGATGATGATGAAGAGGAGGATGATAGTGAAAATGATAGCGATGTTGTTAGCGATGATGTTAGTGATGAAATGGATAGTGAAAGTTCCGTTACTTCTTCTTCATCAAGTTGCGAAGATGATTTAAAATTTTTAGAAACATTAGTTCAATTAAATAAAATAAAGAAAAAAGCTTTTGAAAAAAAAAAAAAGGATTTTTTACCATCGTTAAAAAAATATCTTAAAGCAGATATTGATAAAAAAAATACGTTGTTAGATTCTCAATTAATTAATAAATTACAATACATTGCTAAAAATATTTTAAATAAAAAAATTTCGATCCAACTTTCCAGTGATAATAAATATATTTTGAATAAGTTTTCAAAGAACAAAATAAAAGAAAAAGATTTAAAAATATTATTATCTGAGGATTTTCGTATAATCAACATATATCAAAAAGCATACAAATTACTTAACCAACAAATAAAAAAAAATGACCGAAGTAAATAAAATGCAATTAATTAATCCGAGTAAATTAAATGAAATTTTAGATTTAATCAAAACTGATCATGAAAACGAAAAATTATTGCAGGGAATTAACAACAAAAATAATTTCGAACTTATTGAAAGTAAAAATAAAATGAAAGAAGAAATGAAAAAAGTTAATAATGATCAACGTGTCGCAGAGAGTATGGTTAGTTTTTTAAAAAGACAACAAAATATGAAAAGAAAAAGTAATGAACTTGAAAATGAGGTGACCAATGATGAATCACCCGGAGTAAGGAAAACACCGACTGTGACAAGTGGGCAACAAATAAAAGAATTTCTCGAAGGGAAAAAAATTAAAACTGGGGGGACAGATATAATAAAACTAAACGGTGTTGCAATAAACCATCATGATTTATTATACGATTTAACGCATAATGTCAGCAAACAAAACATGTTCAATCTTACACAACAAAAGCAGACGGTTGCTTTAAAAGAATTGAAAAAATTACATATGCCTGCCTATTATATACGAAATATAAAATTACGACAACGTTATATAAATTTGGGAAAAACCCCTTCGGGTCTTTCGAGTCACGAAGAACCATCTACGTCACTCACCACACACATTCCTACACCTTCAACACCACCCTATTCAACACAAAGAAAATGGCGACGAAAAAATCCATGAATTTACATTGTTTTTTAACCCAATTTTTATTTACGAACGAGATTAATAAAATTTCAAAAATAAATAAGTTTTTAAATAAATATTATTTGGGTACATTTCCTGCAAATATTTTTCCTAAAAAAATTTATTATCCCTCGTGTTGGATTTGGAATACGGATGAAGCAGATCAAAACGGTCAACATTGGATTGCTATATGGGTGGATAAAGAAAAACATATGAATTTTTTTGATAGTTTTGCAAAAGATGTCTCGTTTTATAAACGTGAATATTGGTATGATTATAGTGTAAAAAAAGGACTAACATTTCAATATATTCAAAGTAAACAATTACAATCCAAAAATACAGCCGTGTGTGGAAATTGGAGTTTATTATATTTATACAATCAATGTCGTAATGAATTCGAAAATAATAATAAACAAAAAATATTTAAAAATGAACGTATTAAACTAAAAAACGATATTAAATTAAAAAAAAAAATAGAAACAATTTTAGGTCGTGTACTCGTGGGAATATATAATAAAAAATGTAAAAAAAATTGTAAGAGTAATAACAATCAGTCATGTTGTAGTTTTAATAATGCCAATTTTTAATTAAACAAAAAAATTAATTATTTACACTGTTTATATTTTTTCTAAGGGTAACATTCCATTCATATCTTTTTCTTATAATGTTTTTTAAAAATATATGGTTAAAAATATAGGGGACATGCTTTTAATACCCTTTTATGGTATCTCGTATCGTTTGAATCATACCACCACTACCAAAAAAAAAAACCCCTTTTTGTTTTCTTTTTCTTTTTCTTTTTCAAATACCAATTCCCAATTGATTTCCAACTAACGATCCCAAAGGGTCCAAAAATATCTAGAGCACTACCCCCTTTTTGTTTCTTTTTTCTAAGGATAATTCTCCTGCTTCTTCTATATCTTCTTCTTGCCATGATTTTTTTAAAAAAAAATGCATACACAATATACACACCCATACTATATATACTTTTTAAAAAAAATTTCAACAACTCATTTTATTTTTTTAACAAACATTTATTTTTTCTTTTTACATTTATTTACAAATCATAGATTAGCGTTGATTCATGTGGAAATACATTGGTTCTAATTCTACAATTTTCATACCCTTTTCTACAATTATCAAATACCAAATAACCATAGGGTTTCTCATTAATTTCACTTAATACTTTATTAAATCTATTTCTATTAATTTTTTTATTATCACATATCGTATACATATTATTATAATCGCTTAAATTTTTAAACATAACATAATATTGACTATTGACACGTAAATTTCGCAATTTACCATTACCATATGTTAAATTTTGACATGTAAAAATAACACTAACATTACGATGATGAACATCTTGAGTTGCAATATTATCTATTCTTTCAAGATTTTCCTTTGATGATGTTGCAACTAACATGAGATCATCTAATATTATTAACGTATTTTCACGGGTATTCGTTTGTATATCGGTAATGCGGGGAATACCCTTTTGACAATCGATAAATTCAACACTAATATCTGTTTTTTCCGCAAGAACTTTTTCCATTTCAGCGTACAGAGGTTGATAAATTGAATATAAATAAACAATTTTAACAATTGCTGGTGTAATCATAATGTTAATATTTTTCAATAATTGTAATATCCAATATGTTTTCCCACTTTGACTAGGCCCACATAACGTTAACATAAAAGGGTGTTGAAATGGTAATGAAACATTGTTCATTTCAGTTATCTAAAAATCCAAACGGAATCGTATTAAAATTATTTTTAACAACACGTTTATTAAATGTAAATGAAAATTTTTTTATTTCATCCTCAATAAAAATATGATTAAGTTTATCTTTACATATTTTATTGTGATATTTAATTTCGATGATCTGATCTTGATTTTTAACACATTGTGTCAAGGATAAAAAATTCAATTTTTCTTTTATTGTTTCATTTTTTAAAGTAAAACCTTTCACATGAATACATTCCTGATTTAAATTAGTTATATACGCGTAACATTTTGGACCCGTTGAACAAAAATTTGTTATCCATTCATTTTCATTTAATTCATTCGTTAAATCTCCTAAATATTTTCCCGTTTTAACATCAGTATAATTATTTTCATCAGATATATAAATAACAGAATCTGTATCAAAATATAAAACGCGATCGTCTAATTTAACGAGTAACTCGTATAATTTCAAACGTGCATATGCAGTAACAAAACATGCAATGATTACATTTCCCGTTTTTAGGGGGGTTGTTGCATCATCAATTTTTTCATATGTACAACGTAATAATGTTTCGTTTATAAATTCCATCGATGTTAATTTTTTACTTTTATCATTGGCAATATTTAATAATTCTTCATAATCGTTTAAAAAACACACTTGTGTATTATTTTCGTTTTGAGCAAATTTTCCCCATAACGAATTTAAAAATGTTTTTGCAATAGTTCTTAATCCGGGATTTTTCTCTATTTTGTCTTTATCTAAAAAAACATTTTCATTTTTTAAATAATCATTACAATACTGTTTAATTTTATCATCATTTTTACTTCCATCTGCGTTCAAACAATCCGTAGGAATTCCTGAAGATTCTTGTTTGATTTTTAAAAATTGATTTACGTATTGTGAAAAGATTTTTTCTTTGCGTTCAAAATGATATATTTCGTAAAGAGCAATTATTTTATATCCCTTATCTATAGCAACATGAATCTCAACACTAGTCCAAGTACCCGTCAAGTATCGATCGCTTTCATTATGTTCACATTTATTACATTTATCCACAGCACATTTATAACATAATGGAAATAATAATTTCCCATCTATTCTAACAGGTAAAACAGGAAAGTAAATATTTCGAGGAGGTGAAATACAACATTTTACTAAACCAAATATGTCCTTGATTTTTATTTTATTACAATCTTTCCCCAGTAAAATAGTAGGATGACCCACAGGAAAATCATAATTTTTTTGTACATCAGGGTATAGCGATGTAAAATCTACGTAACTTATTCGTTCGTTGGGTTTTGTTTCTTTAAATAAACATACGGGGGAAGTTCGCCCCCCATATAATGCGTCACGTGGTGTTAAAGGAGTAAACGGATAAAATTTTCTTTTCTTTTCAATTAATTGTTTCTGTGTATATTTTTTTTCTTCTAAATAATCACATTCCCACATCTCGATTAATTTGTAACCGGCATTTTTTATTGTCCAAGAAAAACGTTGCGTATTTGCATATAAATTACTAAATTTTTCGTTTGTAAGAACGTTTAATGCATAGGGGTCGAAACATTTGGGACATCCGTGATAAAAACAACCGTGAAATTGATATATCGTATCAATATAAAAACCGTCGACAAAACGTCCTAGAATTTTTTTCTCCCCATTTTGTGAACAGATATATTCTAAATTTCCTCCTATTTCTCGATTAATTTCATCTAACCAATCAATAGCAATTAAACTCTGTTTTACACCTCCCCTATACCCCGAAGCAGGAATAATTCCTACACAATTTTTTTTTAAAAAATTAAGTCTATACACTTTCAAAGCTAAACTAGCAATCGTAATACAATTCTTTGCATAAAAGGGGGTGATATGACCTATGGTCCCGATCATTGTAGAAAATTTAACACATCCCTTTCTTAAAATATCTACATCACTACAACAATAATAATAAATCTCTTTACGAAATATATATTTCTCTTTCTTTTTTTCTAAATACCATTTTTCAAATTCATTAAGTGTTGCTGTATTCATATGTTTCGTATCAAAAAATTTCCGATCTACAATGTCACCCTCATAAGTTAAATCGTAAAATTCATAAGGATGAAATCCCTTACATTCCCCTTGAAGATCCATTGCTTTTGGAATATCCACTAATTTCATACTAAAAAACAAATAACTATCGAGGATTCTAATATTTTGTTCTTTAATTATTAAACTCATTATTTTAGTACCGTTCATTATAGTATTCGGCATTATCTGTTTTATTTCTAAAAGATATTTTAAAATAAAAATAGTATCAAATCTACCCCCGTTATGAGCTATCCAAACGGAATTTGTTTGTTCAAACATAAATTCACATAAAGTTTCAATAACATTGTTATCAAAAATAAATTGTCTATTCCCACAACAACTAACTTTTTCAATAGTATTATCGATAATTTCTTGATCCTTTTTTTCAAATATTTTTGTTTTTTTAAATTCAATATGTTGACATTTTTTACATACCTTTTGGACGATACAATAAAACGGCACGAGCAATTTAGTTTCGGTTACTTTTGTTTCAAAATCAAAAAAAAATAAAGTGGGTTCACTTTCTTTCCTCTTGTTATATTCAAGTGAAAGGGGTTTCACGTAACAAAAATGAGGTTGTTTCATGTATTTATCACAATGAAAACAAAATCGTTTGCTACAATCATGTTTAACTGTTTTATTAGAAAAAATGAAAAAGAATCGAGGACAAATTTTGTTACAGGTTTTACAATAAAAAAAATATTGACACGGTGTTAAACGATCATAATTACTTTGAGAAGGTTTAAAAATTTTATTTGTTAAATGATTTGTAAAACAATTTTCATCATAAAAAATTATATCACAACTGCTACAAATAAGTTTATTATTTTTATCTTTACACTTATTCGGATATTTATAACATCGTAAACAAGTTAAGTTATTTGTAGTACATAGGTGATTATCGACATATTCATGACGTGTAAAATAACTCATACATTTAACACAAAAAGAACTGGTACTGAGTTTAGAAAATTCCTTTATGCTTAAGACTACATCGTAATGATTATTATTTAACCATAAACATACAATTTCATTAGTCAATTTAATAAGATTACCCGCACTATCAGTTCGTGAATCATAAATTATATTATCGGAATGAGTGTCAGCATACACTAACAAATCAACACCCTGTTTTTTTAAATAATTATTATATACAAAATGAAACTGTGTAGCATCAACATTACCCTCGGGTATCCCACATTCCCGATATACATTTCGAATTTCTTCACACGTAAATAAATCATCCACGGGTTTATTGGGTTTTCTTTTCATTATAAAATATTTATAGTCTTGTTTTAAAAATGATAAACCCACTAATATTGCTAAAGCAAAACAACAATCTTTCACTGTACGAAATAATACATGGCTAAGAATATAAAATACCCCCGTGCGAAATTTACGGCCATTTTTTTTTACATTACTTTTCACACCACCTTTATCTGTAGCATTTCCCTTATTCAAACTATTGTAAATACTTTTTTTCCTTAGTACACTATTTTTTTTTTTATTTGTACTTATTCCTGCGGGAAAAGTTTGAACAATTACTTTACTATTCCAACCATTAGCTATTATTTCTTTATTACTCTGCATAAATTTTTCCATAATATTTAAGAAATATTTAACGTCAAAGTCTTTCACGGGTAAAACGGCTGTAGAGAAAACACTTTTTGGCGCATTACTAAAGATAAATCTAACATAATCATCATCACTTTTTACATTTGCCCGTGCAATGTTAATTAAATAAGAAAAAACCAACGATAACGATTGAATAAAACTAATAAAATTAACCGTTTTTTCCCGTGAAACATCCAAAGAAAAATGTTGTTCAGTGACTTTAAATTTTTCTCTACTAATAGTTTCTATATGATTAACAGAAAAATAATCGTCTATTTTTTCATTTTTCTTACTTTCTTTTTTCTTATTAAATAAACTTACAATTTTATCTATATCTTTTTGACTATATTTTAATTTTTTCTGATCATCATTCATCTTCTTTTTTTTTTCTAAAACAAGAAAAACATGCCGTTTTATTTTTATTTATGTTTTCGTCTTCACCATCAACACGATCAATAGTAACATCGTATGAATCCTGTATATTAATACATGTCAACGTAAGTATAGGAGGGATTTTTTTTGAGAATAAAGAACCCATTTAAAAAAAAACTAAAACAAAAAAAAAGAGTAAAAAAAAAAATGAGTGAAATTGTGCATATTGAAATTTATTTACAAACGTCTAATTTACCTTATATCGGGTATGAAATTCAAGATAATGATCCTTCAATATTATTTACGCCGTATCTTTTAAGGGAATGTTTACTAAATTTTACAGAAGATAAAGAAAAGATAATACCCATTTCATCAAAGATTTTAAAACAAAGAATAACAAAATTAAAAAAAGAAATATACAACTGTCCCGAAGATATTATCTATAAAGTTGAATGTATGGTAAAATTTATTCAGACCCATGAAAAAAATAATGATTATTTAGGAATAAAAACTATATTTAAAAAAAAAATGGTAAGAGTTAAGTTACCCCGAAAAAAAAGACGCAATGATAAATCTCAAAGTATACGTCACGTTCTTCAATGTAGAAGTAAAACCTTAAAAAAAATAAGATGTCGTAAACGAACAGCAAAAACAAAAAAATGTTGGATTCATTTAGCAAAACAAAATAACTTACGTATCAAGAAATCAACGATCCCCAATGCGGGTGAAGGATTATTTGCTTGGAAAAAACCTTTTAAACCCGATCGTAATATTTCTTATTACACGGGTCAAAAAACAACACAGTCCAAATTGGATCGTAAATATGGTAAAAACACAAATGCTGTATATAGTATTTGTAACGATGCAAACACGTGTATCGATGCTTATTTGACAACTCACGCCGCAGCACGGTATGCGAATAATGGGAAAACCGGTTCTATATATAAAAATAATTCCGATTTTGTTTACAACCCCAATAATAAAAAAATGTATTTAGAAAGTATAAAACATATAAAAGCCAATGAAGAAATTTTTGCAGACTATGGTGATAACTATTGGGAGAGAAAACAACCTTCATAACAATGGTAGGAAGAATAAGAGAATTACGGGGTGGTGATTTTAAGGGGAAAAAAAGGCAACGTGGGGGTATTTTTAAAGGGAAAAAAAGGCAACGTGGAGGAAATAAAACAGTCAATAAATACGGCAAACTTTTTATAAACGATTTTAAAAAAGAGCTTAAAAAAAAAGCTAATGTAGTAAAAATTATTGCAAAACTAGGAACGAAAAAAATCAAAAGACATTTTCAAAAAGGAGGAATTGTATATCATAAACCCAGAAACCATGTTGAAAAGTTTTTAATGTATTAATTTTCAAATAAAAAAAATACATTCAGTGTATTATTTCGTTACATAAGATGTTATTGTCCATTGAATATTTTTCTACATTACAAGCTCTTATTTCATTAAAATTTACACTGATGAAATTAGGGTAATCCACATTACATTCGCATTCCCCTTTACATTTTTTACAAGTGTATTTTATAGTTTTATTATAAACCCAAAAATCATAATATAATGCTATAATACTCCTAAAACACTCATAACTAAAACAATGTTTTCTATCATAATCTAGTATCTTTAAATATTCTCCAATTCTTTTGTCGTTGATACGTGGGGATAGATCATCATTCCATGCTTCACATATTTTACGAAGAAATTCATAACATTCTTCTGGAATGTCGTGTTCCTCATGATGCATAACATACATTTTGGGATTTTTTGAACATTCTACTTCCAGTATAAATTTATACCGTACATATGTTTCATAATCAGCAATAGATATTAGTAGATGATATCTTGATTTCCCAACTTCCACACTTCCTACTAATTGCCAAAAAAAAACGGATTCCACATAACTATATTGTGTTAATTCGTGATAAATCTTATATCCCTCTTGATTTAGTACTCGCTGAAAAACAGCCATGACACGTGCCTCTCTTTGATAAAACGATCTTTATATATATCCCTATCTACGTATATCCATCGGAATAAACAATAGAAATATCGTATTCATTATAGGGGTGATTCGCTTCAGCCAATTTAAGACCATATTTAAAAAAAAAATGCTCATCTACAAATTGAATGTTTTGAATCAATATAAAATCTTCGTCAGCAGGTAAATTATAAGCTAAATCTACAAAACGTTTACCCTCGTTAAAGAAATTTTTCTCAGGATCAATAAACAATTGATTAGAGCTAAAATAGGGTTTATTAGGTTTTCCAATATATGCTCCAAATTCACCCTGGGCGAATAACTCTTTTTTAACTTGAACAATACTCCATCCTAATGCATCGTTATATTGTTCTACAATATTATTTTTAAGTTTTACATCAATACTATGAATTATTTTTCGTTTATACCAATCTTTTTTTCTTGCTTCTAATTCTCCCGTAAGATAATTCGCTTTTTTTGTTTGAAAACTTCTATTGTCACTAAATGTCAATGAAAAATCAGTAAATGGTCCTGGAGCACGAATATTGTTTTTAATTTTAAAACCGTCAAGAAAACTCGATGGTATTACACCGCGTGTCCAAGGTACTTCTGGAAACGCATATAGATTATTTGCTGATTTTAACGCAATTGTCGCGTATTTTCTTGGATTCGTAAGATAAAAACGTTCATTATAATGGATGATTTTTTTCTGACTCATTTTAATTCCAATAAGAGAAAAAAAATTATGAACGTTTTATTTATACTATACGTACAATGATATCATTTTTTATATATTTAAATGTACAAAGAGTTTCTATGATCATCTTATTTTTTTTAAAACTTCTCTCTCCTTCTATTTTAACAAAAATAGTATTTTTGATAACATGTACATCTTTAACAAAATAATACCGTTCTAATGTACGTTTTATTTTTAAAATATAAACATTTCTTAAATGTGCTTTTGATAATTTTTTAAACAATCTTTGTGTTTCTAAAAATAAAAGGAAAATACATTCAATATTTTTTTTTTAAATCAAAAAGTGTATTTTTTTTATTTAGGAAAAATGTTCAGGAGAGAATAAATTTTAAAAATTAAATTCCTTATCATACATAGCTAGTACCGCTCGTTCATTATCCACATCTTCTAATTTACGAAACAAACATGCAGCAAATAAAAGACATTCAAACAAACTACAATGATACAATAAACATGTGGGTTCACTAGTATGATACCAACAATTTCTTGGTTTAAGATTATAAAACGAAAGTAAATAATCGTACTTCTCAATTCCAAAATATTCAAGATTCACACAATGTAAAATAGTTTTTTCTTGAAGTGTTTTAACTAACGACGATTCTTTATCACCACCTTTATACCCAATAATAGCATTCGGGGGAAAAACATTACGAAATAAATAACTTAATCTATTTATAAGTTCACTTTGACTAAAATAATCTCTTGATTTTTTTTCAGATAAATAGTCTAGGCCATGACATCGATATTGATAGTAGACAGTAGACCGTTCCCTTCGAGTTAGTTCTTTGTAGGGTTTTAACTTGCTATCATAACAATGATAAATAAAATACTTGTTCGTTTGAAGTTCCAGAAGAGTTACTTCACGATAACTGGGTCTCTCTCCCTTAAACTGGTAACATTCACAATCCATTATATGTGTGATACGCGATAAAAATAATTTCTGTCGTTCTGGGGATATTTCTTCTTTACATTTGTTTAATGCACAATTATATTTACCCGCATACAACTCTTCGATAGTCTCTTCATTCTTCTCAGTTGTCTCTAACGGGATGAAGTCTTCTTTAATTTCGCTGTTCACGTTCTCAAATATTTTTGCCATCTCTCACTCTCCTACACTCAGCCTGATATTAATTATTTTCAACGCTACATCGGCTTTTATAATTGTATCCCGCGTTACTATGTGTAACTGGGAGTAGATTAGTTTGACCAATCAGAGTTCGTTGATTAAAGCTTTCATGTCATCCCGATGATTTGTGATACTCGTATACAATGAATGTGTGTTTGGGGAATTAGAGACGCGAATCCATAATTAGCGATTTTCTTCTAAACAAATACACGGGGATTAGTTGCACCAAATGCTGTGTTGTAGATTAATACGAATTCCTAATGTTGTTCTAAAACACACACACGTCTAATCAGTTGATATATTATACATTGTAGTTACAATAATACTTTTTTCAAATTTTTATCGTGTTAAAATCTGTATGTAGAAATATATATTTAAAGATTGAGAAAATAGTATATATACAAGGCGATTTTTTAAAAAACGTTATCACTTTTGAGAATGTCATTAAACATTGGGAGTAAAAGAACCTATGCGCAAGCTCAAGAAATCAATATTAAGACGATATTGAAAATTGTGTATTATATACAACATTTTCGTAACCGATACATTGGATTATTATTTGCCGTCTGTGACTTATGTGACTATTACTATGGGGGAATTATCGAATGTATGGAATTTGAATCGAGACAACTTGGTCGTGGATATAAAGACTACGCCTATATTGAAAAAATGAAACCTGAAATGCATCAAGATGAATGCATGGATTGGCGAATCTTAACAGATAAACAACACTATCTAATACCCGTTGTTCATACACAACGAAAATATTATATTTATGGTGAAAAACTCTGTGAGCGTTATCACAAATTACTATTAATACCCGCTCAAACATTAATGAAATCTATTTTTCATTTGAATGATAATCATTCTGATAATTTTTTTATTGAAATTCAAAACAGTTATTACCCAAGAAATGATATTTACCACTTTATTTCTATTACTATTAATGATGAGCAAACTACAATTCCTAAACCCATAGGGTATGGAGGGTCTTATCTTTGTAATACATTACATAGACTTAATCGTTGTTTTAGTCATGAATTTACATATTGCTGTATTTATTTATATTTTATAGATCCGTTTTATTTAAAGGCTGTTTTAATTATCTACATAATTTAGATTATTTTGAGAAAATAGTGTATCAACTTGTATGTTGCTTTATTTTTTTTTGCGAAAATCATAACCCTATATCAAAACTTAAAACTAGTAACGATAGGGTTTATACTTTTAATCTCGATAAGCTTGTTAAGCTGATGCATATGAAAACCCCTCCCTGTACCTGTTGTTATAAAAATTGTCAGAAATACTCTTATTGGTTTAAATTATTCTATAAGACAAGTACCCCCTATAAGTTTAAAGTCAGTTTATTTTCAGATCAAGTTAAAAATAATAGTATTATACAAAATAATAGTCCGCTTAGTTTACAATATTACCCCCCGCATATGGATATAATATATAATTTTTCTATAAGGGTAAGGATTACATCTAATACCTGTACATCAACTACTTTTATTATTAAGAGTATTATAGAATCATATAATATTAACTTTGAAGATCCTGACATTATAATACAGAGTATTGAAAAATTGTATTTAGACTAATTTAAAAAATTCAAAGAATATATTCCACAACCCAAACCACGACGTGTGTTTTTTATCATGAGGGAATAAAATGAATTTAAGATGTGAATTTCTAAAATCTAAAATTGTTTGACGTATACACAATTTTATATTTTCCTCATTATCAATGTGATTATATCTAAAAAAACACAGTATTAAAGCAAAAAATGCTATTATTTGTCCAATTTCATGACGCTCCATACGATTATAGGCATCTAAAAGTTCACGTGGACATTTTAAATGTGCAATAATATTTTTAAATAAATTCTCATGTTCGTTAAGACATTTCCACACACTTTGTTCCATATTTTTATTGATTTTTATTTCAAAACGTGCCAGTTCTTTTACCATGACATTCCACACCTCCATGTTTTCACATTACTGATATTTTTATTTAGAACAATATCATTTTATACATTTCGGTTTCCTTTTTTTCAAATCAGTCTTTCGTTTCAAATCCTTATTATTATCCATTATATATCGTTTTTCCATAAGGTCACTCGTAAATTTTCTAGAACGCCATTGCAAATATTGTTTATTTATATATAGTTTCTCAATATAGAGACCCTCTAACTCACGATATTTATCGCGTTGTGTACAAATAATATCTTGATCATAATTCGAATAGATTGTCATTCGTTTTTCTTCATGATGTTCATCACCTTTTTTTTCACGTTTCATATATATTAACGAACGTTTATAACATCTTTTCTTCAATGGCGGATCGTTCAATACTTCTCGGTCGTCTTCCTCTTCTTCTTCTTCCTCTTCTTCACATACTGGAAATAATGGCTGGGGTGAATTAGGTGGGGTGGTGGTAGTTGTGGTGGTGGTGGTGAAAGAGGAATAGGAGATAATGTGGGGGAAAGAGCATTTGCTAATTCATCCACAATTTGTAATAATTGTTTTCCTTGTTGAACGGGTACCATTTCATCACACATTCGTATTAAATTCGCAGGAGAAGGAATAGGGATTTGACCGAAGAAATCAATGGGCATATCGTATATATAATTATCTAATTCATCTTCGGGTCGTGGCGGTGAGATCGTTTGCGGTGGAATAGGAGATGCATTATACTTTGCTTGCGGTGTTTGAAGCGGTATATTATACTGTTCTTGCGATAATAGAGATGGTGGATGGTTTACTTGCTGGAGTAGAGACGGTACTTGCCGTGGTGACGTGTTATACTTCGCTTGCAGGAGTAGAGGGTGTATGTAACCCTCCTGTTCTTGAGACGCTGAATTTACTTGCAGGGGGGGTAGCTTTGCTTGCCGTGGTGACGACTTCGCTTGCCGAGGGACCACGTGACTGGACGGTGTTATCGGTAGAGCAAAATTTAATGGCGACTGTGCAATGTCTTTAGTTATTTTGATGTTCTTTTTTCTTGTGATTTCTTGGCTGTATGCTTGTTCATCATCTGAAATATTCCGTCCCATTTGACGATATTCTTGTTGCTGATGACGGCGTTGTTTTAACATTTTTAGGAATATCTTTTCCCCTACTTTCAATCCGTGCAATGGTTTTTCCACTTTCCAAATTTCTATGTGTCTGTTTCACACGGGCCATGCTGAGATTGTGTCTAAAAATTTTGGAAACAAACGTTTATAAAAAAACACGTAAAAAAAAATAGCGTAACCTGATTGGTTGAACTTAATTCCCCAATAAAATATCGGGGTATTCTCATTGGTCGAATGATAAAATCAATATTATAAGATTACTAATACATGTAAATCTTTTTTAATCTTTTTGTTGACTTAATGCAGTACATATTCCCCCAAAATATTTATCAGTAAAAACGTTGCTAGGAAAGATATAAAAACATACGTTAGAAGTCATATTTTATTAAAACACTTTCAACATGGTTGCAGGTACAAAAGAAAATCCTCTGTTGGTAATAATTACCGATTTAGCAAAGTATTTTTCACACAATGAATATAAAGTGGTTGAATGTCATAAACTGGAAATGTTACCGTTACCCAACAATGCACGTGATAGAATAATATATAAGTTGCTATTGTTAGGTGATGAATATATATATACCTACTCATCAGAGGATTTTACAGCATTGATCGGGCTATTTGTGCGTGTAACATGCGATGATCCTCCACCCTATCAGCCATGAATCAAGCAAAAATTATATCTATGAGGAGCTTGAGAGATCTATCTCGTGAACGAAATCTACAGTTAATGGGTTCAAGACCCAAACCTGCAGCACCGAAACAGATGTATGAACTTTTCTTTAAAGATGAAGATAACAATTATTTTAAAATCGAATTCGATTCATCCGAACACGATAAGATTGGTAAAAACGTGTATCTTACCAATCAATATATTTTTATCGTAAAAGACTAATCCCTTTGTATATATAGACATCTCCAAAAACATTTTAGTATTAGATACGATGACAACAAGCATAGATATAAACGAAATTAAACTTGTTAACGTGAAGTTATACAGTTCTGAATTTCTATATACAATATGCAAAGACTCTGATTTTTATGTGGTTGACTTCATGAAAGAAGATAAAATTTGGTTAGACAACCGGCGCGGGATAATACTAAAGGATTTTAACCTTACCTCTGTTCTTAATACCCGAATGGGAGTCGAAGCTGGAATTATTGTTGCAATGATTCATCACCAGGAAAATCAAGAAGATCTCTTGGGCAGACATATCTTCTTTGTAAACTCTTACACGATGAATTGTAACCTCGAAGTATTACGTTAAACAATAAAAAAACCATTATCATCTATTTTGACATGTGTGAATTAATTAACACGCTCTCCTTATCGCGCTCACGGGTATCTTAAAATATATACTAAAATGTGTGAAAAGTGTAAAATAAAGTATCAAAAAGCATAAAAATATGCTTAAATAAGTATAAAAATGCTTAAATATCTAGAAATAGACGTATTTAAACACGGGAAATATATATTTCACAGGGCCTAATCCCCTCAAAATGGCCGCTAATCCCTACAAGTAAATAAGGTTAGAACACATTAAAAAATCGCGCTACCAAGGTACACAAACAAAATGGCCGCTAATCCCCACAAGTAAATTCATTGTCCTTAACCATATTATATATCAAACTGTTTTGACATAAGGGGAGGAATCAGAACAAAACGCTTCGCGTCCTTAAGCTTCATTGTTCCGACCCTATTATTAATCATACTGTTTTGACATAAAGGGCGGTCATAGAACACGACGCTAATTATATATACGTATCCTTAAGCGTTTAACAACACGTATTGTTCCCCACCTATAATACTTCACTTGTTTTGACATGAAGGGTTTAATGAACGAGCTCTGATTGGATAGATACGGGGGAGGGTTTGATTATAGAAACTCTGATTGGTTAAAACCGCAAACCATTGTAATAGACCGAGAGCGTCATTATAAAATAAATCACGTATGCGTGTCTCACACCACAACGATTTCAAGCTAGAACCAAGCAAAAATAAAAAACTCGAAGATGTCGAACCAAACCAACACGAAACCCATCCAGAAAACAACCGAAGTCAATGTAAGTTAGCGCTAAAATGTTTTTTACTGTCTGTATACAAGCGTTATGTAATTATTATGTTTTTTATATTTTCTCTTAGAACGAAGCCATCCCGCCACCCCCGCTTGAAGACGAAGACCCGAGTGTGGAAGCTATCCCGCTTTACGCGGACAACCCTAAAGAAGAAAATGTAAGATAGTGCTAAAATGTTTTTACTATACAGACGATATGTATTTATTATGTTTTTATATTTTCTCTTAGAAAGAAACCATCCCCCCACCACCGATCGAGGACGAGGATCCTGCCTCCATACCCGGGGTATTGTTGTTGCAGGATGGTGAGAGCGAATGGGCATTCCGTGTCCCCCCTGCGGAGTCGGAATACTCATTCGACTCCTACAACCCCCCATCAGAAGATGAAGACGATGACCCCCGTGTGTGGGGATATGTAGACACTCGGGGTGAGTCTTTTTTTTATTTTGAAAAGACGGACACGATGGTCAAAATGCGTCAATGAATTTTTTATTTCTTAATGTAGGTGTTCAACATTTGGAAAAAATGATATGAATTTTTTATATTTTTGTAGGGGTGGTATATCGAGGGGTTTTTATACCCAACAAGGAAACCCCTCACTGATATAACAAATTTATTTGTGTAAATATTTTTTATTGTTTTCGTGTGTGAAAATATATTCATTCAAACTTCTCCATCGTGTGTGTGTTTTTACTATAGCTAACTCTTTCATCATATGCTAACGAACAACCCTTGCGTAAAATAAGCAATTCATTGAACAAGGGATGACCAGATTGTCGCTATGGACCTGAGCCAATCTCATTCGAATCGCAAATTCGACTACGGGTTGATCGCGCACCAATGCAGTTTAATAAAAAACAGAACATTGGAAGATGTCAGAGTCTTGTACCGAAGCACAACTTACAAGCGAGCAAAACACAACACAACTGATAAAATATGAAATAACATCTGCTTATATACTAAACAAATCTCTTAAAAATTATTTGAGGTTTTTTCAAAACTCTATCTCTCTAAAACTTTTTTGGGAAGCAACACTCCGAAATAATTTTTATCTTAAAATGTATTTGGATTTTTCTCCAAATTTAATAAAACACTTTTACACCTCTAATATTTTTATTTGGGATATTTCATCTAAAATTATTTTGAGGTTTCTCCAAACTCTATCTCTCTCTAAAACTTTTTTGGGGAATCCGAAATAATTTTTATGAGATATATCCTCTTATAATATTTTGAGATCCTTTTTAAAAATACCGTTACTAAGGAATATCAGTCATTCGGCCATAAGATGGCGTCGAGGTAAGAGCTCCACGACGGAAATTTCTATGATTAATTCAAAATGTGTTTAAAAACATTCAAATAAAAATAAAACAGTTTTTCCAAAAACTGTTTATTTTTATTCCCAAAAAACATTACAAGTCTTCAATAAATAATATGGAATTTGGAGGGTACACGTAAGTATAAATCACATCGGGTGAGGTATGATGGTTATGTATAATAGAATTTTTTGTATTTTTTTTCAAAATCAAGGTGTCCGTGGGTATATATATCACAGTGTGAATGATGATTTGTCTAAGTGCTGGCACGGATGCTATATGTGGTTGAAAGCAATGATGTACAAGGAATAGGATGTTTAGTCGTAGAATTTCGTGTTCCGATTAATTGATGATCAGTGTGGAAAAGTTCATCGAGAAACCAAATACTCTAGATGATTTTTGCGAATTAAAAGACATGTTTGGTTTCTGGGTTTTCACTTTAGACACCCATTCGCAAAAATCATCTCGAGTATTTGGTTTCTCGGTGAACTATTCCATACTGATCTTCAATTGGTCAGAACACTAAATTCTACAACTTAAACCTCCTGTTCCTTGTACACCACTGCTTTCAACCCCGTATAGCAAATGATGTCAGTACTTGCTTAACACTATTCACCTTGAATGACCTTCAATCTCTCTGGTCGTTCAACTCAGGATTATCAAAAAACTGGTCGTACAACAACACGATCTAAGTGATATATATACTCTTGACCGCGACCACCTTATTTTGAATAATTTTAATACAAAAAACCTCTTGTATACGACCAGCTTCATACCCCCCCTGATTTGATCACTGGTCGTTCTATACAGGGTGACCACACCTTAAAAATACGACACCCCCCTGGAAATTTTTGACTGGCTCTGCTCTGATTGGTCCATTCAAATCAATACTTGATTCTGATTGGCTTAGAGCTAGTGCCAATCCCAAACACATGTATATATATATATATATATATATATTACTACTGTCGGCACAAGTCAGGATCTGACAACTGGATGTAAAGAGATTCCAACACCTTCAATTGCAAGGGCGAGCGACACTTAGCCAATATCCGGAAATTAGTGTCATTGTAAGAATTGGCGCATTGAGAATTTGACAGGAAGTGTCGAGAAATGGCAGAATCACAGTTAATGACTGTGACGGCATTGTCTTCTTGGCTGTTGGCGTAACGGAACAATTTTTCAGCTAATGTTAGTAGGAACGTGTTGTTTCATTCTGTCGCCTACCTTTGAGATGTTCTTGGTACGTAACGAGAACCACACACGCATTTAAATTCGTATATTACAGAGCTTGATGAAAAAGCAGAATCAGAAAAAACAGAAACAAAATCGTTGTTCTACTATCTTAAAGCGTTACAGTGGTAGTCAAGTTTTTGACTTGAATAAATTGGTGATGTTGCGAGGGTGAGTTCGTTCTTGGAGAAATATAATTCAACTATTACAAGAATGTGTTAGTTTGGATATCGCTCCTAAGGATATTGTTAAACAGAATTTTTTAGGCTCGACACACTTTGGCTATTGAGAAAGCGTTTATGTTAGATGATATTAATATGGAAGAAAGTAGATTACATATCTTGATACAGAGTCTGAAAGTTCTATGTTCAATGTGAAAAATCTTCTTTACATGACTTTTGACATGGATAACGGGTGTTTTTCTCGTTCGGTAAGAGGAAAATATTGTTGACATTGCTTGTTTTTGTCGCCAGCATTTGGCATTGCTTGTTTTTATTTAGTTCATATACCTTGCCAAATAAATGGGAAAATATAATTTTGTTATCCAAAACCTCCATTTTTCTTTATTTTTGAAAAAGCCCAACAAATTTTAACTTGTATACTGAACTGTGATTTGCCCAATTTGGCCGATTGTGATACTAGCCTAGTTTTCATTGGTTGCTTAAGGAGTGCGATTACAACTCCTAAAGGGTGCGATTAATGTTTAATCGCACTCTTGTGAACAAATAGGATTGTGGCATTTGTTAGCTATTACAGAGGGATATAATTAATAAAATAATTGTATTCCTCTCAACCAATCAGAATGCAGTGATTTTGTTATGCATATAATAAAGGAATAAATTAACACGTGAGGAAATCAGCTACAGTACTGCCTAGAAGTAACCTAACGAAAACCTAGGTCGAACCCAGGTTGAACTTCGGTCTAACCTAGGTTTAACCTTACCGCAAGCAAGCGCGGTTCGCATGTCGGAAATTATACGACACGTTGCGGAACCAGTCGCTTTTTCCGAAGTTTGGCGTCCTTTGGCCTTTGAGAAAACTGCGTCATACCATAAGGTTCTACCCTACTCAATCCATCCCTTCGTAAATAATGCGGAAATTATCGCAATATGCCAGCCAGGGAACGAATTGTTTCGCTTTGGTCTTCATCAGTTCCGATAACAAAAATCGCGAACATCCATGGAGAGCAAGGAATTCAAACATCAAGATCGGCTGTAAGTTTATTTCTTTCTCGGTATCGACGAAATGGTGGGAATCTACGCGCGAGATGCGCCACGTAGTGGAAAAATACCGCTTTTGAAAAAGGAATACTTGAAGTTCATCGAGGAAAAGATGAAAGCGAATTCCCAATTTTTATTGAAATAAAGATCAAACTAGTGGATGAATGCGGCGTTGATGTCTCACAATCAATAATTCGTCGAGTCATACGCGAGCAGCTTGGATGGAGTCATGAAAATTCACGTTATTGCCAGTTTGTTCGATAACCAAACAAAAATAAAGAGGCTCTTGTTCTGTTTGAATGCCTTCCAAATCGAACAATATGCACGTGCATTGTCACATGTTTTTTATGCCATGCACTTGCCAAGTTCCTCATAGACATGCATGGCACACACTGTCACTGGCAAACTGAAAAATGGCCTGTTTCAAACGTCGAACTTCTCATGTGCCAAACATTAGGTTCAACAATGAACTGATTAATATAAATAACAAAATATTATCGCAAGGCATAACGAATATTCTTGTAACGAATAAATCACCTAAACGCAGCGCTCTGGTCAAGATAGTATTGCTTTTTGTTTACATTCGTATTTGGTTCGTATTTTATCGGCCACCAATTTATAAGCATATCAACAGGGGGCTTTATATACACGCTACTAAGCGATTATTAAAATAATTATTAAAACTTTAATACCTTCAGGGGATGCCTTCATTGACAAACTGGGGAGTTGTGATTATTATGTTTAACAATGATGCAATTTTCGCATGGGATAAAATGTCCTTCAATCGTTTGGTTGTTTGTGATAGTTTAATAGGTTGTGCATGGCAAATGGGGCCAAACCGCCAAAGTCGATTTTAATAACAATAGTTTCAGATTTTTTGCTGTGGAAAAAAGAAAACTGAACCAACAGTAAAGTGAAAAGGTGATGAACTGCCAAATGGCAACGAAATACTCACATTTCTGCGAGCGGAGCCCTAGCTCAAAGTAATTACTGAAGGCATCCGCAAACACATAAAGTCATTTCGCCACACACATTAAGTCAGTTCGCTACACACATTAAGTCAATTCGCTACAACTCATCATTTATTAAAAACAATAAACTTGATTTGTTTAATACGTATTTACTAAACAGATCACCTCAGTGACAGTGCAAGAGCGTTATAAATCTTAGATGGAATATAAGCGATGACTCATAGAGATGCCGTCCATCGCCAACGCGCGCTTCCCACTGACTTTATGTGTTTGGCGAACTGACTCTAGGTTGTAGCGAAACCGACAGGTTACCTCCGTTCCAAACATCACAGGGTATTTAGTTGCAAAAATCTCGGCAGTTCACCTTTTCGTTCACTATCTGTTCAGTTTATTTTTAAGCGCGCGTTCGGAAGTTCGTTGGTGGTTCGACATTTATATGCTTAGTTCCATTCTAAAACTGATCACCGAGAAAATCATGACCCAATGCGGAACTGCTAATCGTCTGAAAGTAAACTGAAACTGACAGATCGTGACTTTGGACTTTGGTGGTGCCACAAGCTACTACTCCAAAACATATTCCAAACGCCGACTGTCTTTAACGCAAAATCTTTGAAGGACACTGATACCAATAATTGTCTGTATCTGTAAAATACGTTTTTCTTTAGGATAGATTTTTGACATAACTGGAGACTTCCGCTACGTACTGTACTTGGTGTCCACATGTGCAATAAGCGGGGGATTCATGACGGGGATTGCGATCTGGTTGAAGTCACGGGAAAATATAACATCTGCAAACACTGAAGACAAAGAGATGTCTGTTTATTTTACAAGAAATGTATTGGATTCCTCTACGTTACTAGAAGAAAGAACAGTTTCGCTTGACAAACAATTTATTTTGCGCGTAGAGTACGAGAGCTCTATATAAGTAATTTAAAGATTTCAGTAAAATATTTTTTTATCTAAAAATCATCGACTTTGAATATTAGGTAATACAAAATAATTCGGGGATTTTGAATTTTTGAAAAACAACTAAGTGGGTTCTTAGGAAACTATTTACCACTTGCGTGGTCGTATCCGTGCTACTACAGCGCTTTAACATAAAAAGTTGATTAATATTAGTACACCTTTTGCTAGTCATTAACGAAAAATATTCATTCATTAGTGCCGAGGGTTGGTTCAATATAATCACTGTACATTCATTAACGCCATACTAAACTTCATTAGCGTGGAGTAAACTTTCAATAACGCGTTTAATATATGCATGAACATTCAATAGTATCGAGGTACAATCTATAGCACCTTTGGACATTCGTGCGCACGGACTGTAACGTCAATAGCACGAACTGACAAAACATAACATTTATGGACAATCCATCGTTGAACATGGACTTTCATTAGCATAATGTCCATAATCCCTAAAATTCATTAGACCATTTAACACAAACAATAGTGTGAATGGAATATTCGTTTATTGAACACAGACAAACAATAGCATGATGCTAAACAACATTAACAAACAAAGAACAATCATATATAATCTTGGAGAAAGACTGCGTGTTCGCACACAATGCAGCAAGGCATTTGAGGCCACAACAACATTTTTCCGTGTAAAACGTGTTTTGGAAAGCTTAAAAATTTGACATCGCTTTTGGCCTAGTCGACAGCGAGCAAGACCATGCCTCCAAGAAGACGCATTTCACTAGAACAACGCGAACGACTTGTCAGAGCTTTTGAGGACGAACACGAAGACTACCTCGCAGTGGCGGACACGATAGGAGTGAATAGATCAACTGCAAGGGTTATCGTAGCAAGATATGTGAGAGAAGGACGAATCGCAGAAAGATCGCGTGGTGGGCAAAACAACGTTCGCGTTGATGAAGAAATGAAAGAATGTCTGAGTGACATCGTCAACGAAAATTGCCTTCTGACACTGGCAAAAATTAACCAAGAGTTACGCCAACGTCTGCCAAATAAGCCTGAAATCCATGACCGCAAGGTCTCGAGGACCTTGCAAGGTATGCTGTATCGAGTGAATCTAGCGAGACCTCTACCAGCCGAGAGAAAGCGACCAGATGTGATCCATAAACGATACGACTACGCTAGTTGGTTTATGAGGCATGCCGTGGTGAACCACTGTGTTTTCATCGATGAATTCGGTTACAACATATGGACTGCAACCGGAGAGAGGGCCTACAGACAAGTATGCGGGCAAAGAGGGCGTAATGTTACCGTGGAACTTGCCATTTCTCCAACCAATGGCCTCGTATTCCATTCAACAATTATCGGTGGCATGAATGCACAGAGGTTCGGTGACTTCTTGGCTCAGACAAGGCTGAATCTCGACCCTGAGGAAAACATCATATTTATATATGATGGTGCACCTGCCCACCATAACCCCGCTGATCCCGGACAAAATACAGAACTGAAGAACCTGCCACCATATAGTCCTTTCCTCAACATTGTAGAACAAGGTATCAGTGCGCTCAAGGCAACCATTAAGGCAGATATTAGCCGCCCAGAGGTGCAACAACAAATGAAGAATCGTGAAGAAGCCAGGCGACAAGGGATCGCACTGTGGCATCATCGAACTCAGCTGCTGCTACAAGCGTTCCAGCGAAATGTCGGCACAATAACCCCAGCTAAATGCGGGCAGTGGTTCCGTTTTATGCAGACATACCTGCCGCGTTGTCTAAACAGAGAGCAAATTGAAGGATAAATAACTCAGTACATTTTTATTTCTTTACAGAGTGTGCGAACACGCAGTCTTTCTCCAAGATTATATATGATTGTTCTTTGTTTGTTAATGTTGTTTAGCATCATGCTATTGTTTGTCTGTTTTCAATAAACGAATATTCCATTCACACTATTGTTTGTGTTAAATGGCCTAATGAATTTTAGGGATTATGGACATTATGCTAATGAAAGTCCATGTTCAACGATAGATTGTCCATAAATGTTATGGTTTGTCAGTTCGTGCTATTGACGTTACACTCCGTGCGCACGAATGTCCAAATGTGCTATAGATTGTACCTTGATACTATTGGATGTTCATGCATATATTAAACGCGTTATTGAAAGTTTACTCCGCGTTAATGAAGTTTAGTATGGCGTTAATGAATGTACCGTAATTTTATCGAACCAACCCTCGGCACTAATGAATGAATATTTTGCGTTAATGACTAGCAAAAGGTGTAGTAATACCCCCACTATATAGACTACAAAGGGATGCTGCCTCATTAAATATTCAACTTATTAGTTATGCATACGTGTCGTTCTCAGGCTCCTTCCAGACCCCCTAACCCTAACCTCATTATTTATGCATACGTCACCAGACTCTTCGTCTTCCTGGAGGAGCCTTAACCCTAATTATTTATTCAGATTACGTCATTAATTAAACCTTCAGGATCCCTAACCTGAGCTCGTGTACCTGTAGGACCCAAACCCTATTTAGTATTCATTTTATAACGCCTAATTATTGTGCATATCAGTCTTCACTAACCCTAGTCCTCTTCTTCCGCCCCAATATTCCGACTCCTTCCGAACTTGATTTCCAAAGGCATTACGTCATTATCAAAAGGCAGCTCTTATTGCTTTTAATCATATAAGAATCGCCTTTGTAATTATACACTTCGCCTCCCTACGGCAATGTGAATGTGGGACAGTAGGTAAAGCCCGAGAGCAGCGCATGCGCACAATCAAGCATGGCTAAATCATATAATCTGGAATGAACTAAACATAGTAATGAAGAAGCATCTTATACCTTCAAAATAACTGGTGTCACGATCAACAGAGATTTATACGATGGCCTTTACGATCAATTTAGATCTTCGACTGTTCTACGAAGATATGCACCCAAACCATTTCGGCTATTTGCGATATTCGCGTATAACATTTGAGGACATTTCTAGCAGGGAATTAAAAATAGGGCTTTTTGGCAATGTTTAAAGACAGATATAATGGACAAAATCGAAAACCGTAAAAGAACTTATCAGCTATATTTACGGACGGTTTATATATTGCTAGGTTGAAAAACCGGTTAGATATTCGATAGATCTATACGCAAATATGAACACGCCTTACGAAGGTTATGGAGGCGAGTATATTTTAAAAATCACGGAGTCGAACAAATCGTAACGGCTTTTACGAATGTACCGGACTTTACGGCTTTACGAAGTTCATCAGGCCTCTAGTGTATAAAGTAAGCGTTTCCTTAGATGATCAAACCACTTGAGAAGCCGTTCGAAGAACGAATTCAAACGTATTGATTTGCCTTAGCGAAATCAAACTCTGCTATGCATTTATAGACGTTGGTATATATTATAATAGCTATTAGATTATTCAAGAGATTGACTTGTCAAACGAAGCGAAGGTTGAATGCATACGTACAATAGCGCGTGTGTCGTTAAGAGTCATTAGTGGTGCAACTCACACATATTTGCATGTCTTGGGAATATTTAATTGCTTTGAGGATTCACACTAAGATTTTATGGGTAAACATTAGTCAATATGGGATAATGAGGGATATTTAACATCCCTGACTTCGTATACTTAAGTGTTAAGAACGCCTCACATCCCTGGTAGACTCCTTACGCTATTCCACCATCATAACATAACATCGTGTTATGGCTTATCTCGCTTTAGTGTGCACAATTCCTACGAAGAAGAAACCCTTAGGGAAACAGTACGAAGAACTGTTCAAGATCTCAAACATATTGACTTGGAAAAATATATAAATTTAAACGGCATTATGTTTACAGCGTCGCTATGCTAATGCTTATACTGTTGATATTTGTATATTTCACTTGAGATATGAACCCTAAAGATTTTGACCGAATTATCGCTTATCTCGCGTTAGGGTACAGGATTGCTATGAGGAAGAAACATTTCGGGAAACAATGCGAAGAACGGTCGAAGATTTAAAATGTGTGCTTATACTTTCACATTCATGCCTGTCTTGTCGAATATGAAGAGTTTTACAACAGGTTAAGCAGTCAAGTAAACAGACTAAATCTTTATCTCATCAGTAGGATTCAATGATTCACCAGGATTCACTTTGATGTTCATTGGGATTCAAGATGATTTAATAATTCAATCATTGGGATTTAAAAGGGATTTAATCTTGGATTTATTAGGATTCATAGGTTTCAATTCTTTACGTGTCAGAGGAAGGATGTAAACTGAATAGTTTTTATCGAATATACATAACATTTTTATCGATAAATTTACAAAATGGCCCGGAGGGCCTTTTTCGTGGCTCTCTGGGGATATATCCTTCAAATGGCCCTTGGGGCCTTTTTTGTGGCCCTGTGGCCCGTTTAACCCATCAGCTATCAAACCCCAGTTTATAAGTTAAGTTAGGCCAGCTTCTTGCTATAATATAAATATGTTGAAATTTTCAATTGTTGGCTTTAAATACTTTTAATACTCGTTAATATTTTATAAAAATATTTTAACTCTGTGGATAGTTTATTAACTATTTGTAAACATATTGTAATTCACCATTTTCTATTTATTCTTGTTCGTTTATCTGCTCGCTGTCGATCGGTATGTTGTCGGGAAAGAAACAGACCTATCGGTGGAAAGAAAAGTTTACTGAAGTTATCGTATTATTTGGCCGATCTTATTGACCTATACATTTGAAACTGAAATAAATAAAGTTTTGTCATCAATCGATAAAAAGATTGTTTTCTTTCGAGAGATTTGGTTGCTCTTAAAAGAGCCGTTTTGGTTAACTTTCACTAAACAGCGGTCCACCTTACGGAGCATTGCCCACATAGGATATCAGCGTCCATCCGGGTGTGACGCTGTCGTAAGACATCTGCACACCCTTCCTAATATCTTCGATGCAAACAAAACAGGTATCCACCTGTCTTGTTTCGCTTGAAACGATGGCTTGCATACCAAATCCGCAGTGCCATGACGGGTTACGAGCGCTTCCTTCTCTTGGTAGATTTCCGATAGTTTCCATCCTGGATATATTCGGCATCTGTATAACCCTCTTGTTTTTATAGTCTTGGGTCGGTGAGACTGTCCTTGTCATTAATCTTTGCATGTCAACAAGACATGTCGCTACCGTTTGATGCCCTTATCATGTCTTAAGTGGTAATATGAGTGAATCCAGGAAAAACAATGCGGTGCTTTCGCCATACCGTGTAGTGGTCATAACGTTCACGTAAAGTGCTGGCGAAACTGGGAGAATACCAAAGGAAACAACGCAGTTTCATGTGTCGTGTGTCGGTCGCCCTGGGACGAGGAAAGACTGTGTTCCCTATGTCTGAGACCAACAAACTCAGACATGGGATATTCACTGGTGGGTATCGACAGACGTTATGTTCTACCGCGGTGGTGCTGGATGTACCTGTGTCCAACAAGTTAAAAAGCGGACAAAACCAAACGGTTCTTTTAAGAGCCATCACATAGAAGGAAAGAACTCAAAAGTAAACTGAATCAACGCACACCGCAATCAGAAACACGTGCATATGCATATCGAATATCAAAATATATATATATATTTAAAAAAATACATATATTTACACAAACAGTTTATAAGTGATATACAAGTATCAATATATAAAACGAATCTTTGAACGTCAACTCGTGGCTAAACCCATTGATAACTTAATCACTGCCGCTAATGGGTTTTAAATTTAATAACATAGGAGAACGCATATTGAGTGGATTGTCACTGTTATGGCTAAGGTTATTTTATACACGCGGTTAACCCATGCAGTGATCACTTAATCATTGCAGCTAATAGGTATGAAATTGAATCTTTACATAGGAGAACAAATATTGAGTAGATTGTCACTGTTATGGCTAAGGTTATTTTATACACGCGGTTAAACCCATGCAGTGATCACTTAATCATTGCAGCTAATAGGTATGAAATTGAATCTTTACATAGGAGAACAAATATTGAGTAGATTGTCACTGTTAGGGCTAAGGTTATTTTATACACACGGTTAAACCCATGCAGTGATCACTTAATCATTGCCGCTAATGGGTTTGAAATTGAATCTTTACATGGGAGAATACCGTTTGAAATGAATTGTCACTGATAGGGCTAAGGTTATTTCATGCTAAATTCAGTGATTTTCTACGCAGGACTTATTAAAAACTATTTGAGTGTTTCGATTGAGTATTTCGTGAGGTTTTCTTTCGAGATGTTTTGTTGTTCTTAATTTGAGCATTTTGACGTAAAGTAATAAATGCTTTTTAACAGCGCGTTCAGATCTAAAGGAAATGTCTTTGCTAGCATTAAATAAGGTTGCCTTTCTTTTGAGGATAACTGGTGAAAGTCAGCCAAATGGTTGGACAGTTTTAATAAACCTTTCTTACCGCAGATTGGACAGTCATTATGCTTTCGTGGCATGATGACAAGTGATGGATTTGAAGTAATGTTCGAAACTGAATATTATTTTTTGAGAAAGTTACTGGTAGAGACACCACGCGTCCCGCTAGTCTCTACACGTCCCGTTTCAGTAATACACCCCCTGCGCCCCGGCCGTCCACCTCTTTCCCCCATCGATCCCCCATTCACCAGAGACACTTTATAATAAGGTAATGAAGTATATATTTTTCAATTTCCAATTTACACACAAAGTTAAAAATCACATGCACTAAGTTTAAAAAAAAAACCCTAAGAACCACTAATATTTACAAACACCAAAAGTTGAAATCCCTAAAAATTCGTATTATTATTTACAAGCACACCAAGTTAAAAGTATATTATTTAAAATCCGTATGGTAAAGTATCGAAATTATTTACAACGACTCGTTTGTTATAAACTACGCGATAATCTTTGGGAAACTGCGAAGAATTGTTAAGGATTTAAAACATGTGGACATAAGAAAAATATAAACTAAAACGGTTTCAAGGCATTTATTTCAAAGCGTTGCCAGGCCAACTTATCCTGCTGCTGATATTTGCATATTTTGCTCAAGCGATACGTTCATAACCTTCGTTATAAATCCGTAACGTTTCTCAACATATGCAAGTACGATCGTAAATGCCGTTTATGACTCTTTCGACTCAGTGGTTTAAATATACTCGCTTCGCTGTTCAAGGGAATATATTAACCGACGCTAACTTTAGTGTATTCTTAGCTGTAAAGTATTTCCACATCTTTCCCTTGCGCGTTCGATTAAATCGTTCCACAATAGACGCTTTCGTATCATTATGCGTGGTAAAAAACGTTTGTACCACACGACGCTTTCATTCTCGTGATTCATATCAACCGGTTTCATTCCAATACTCCGAAATCGCGAATGGTTGTGGGAATACACCCGTTTTTGTAGCACATCCACATACTTTAGTGTATTCTTAGCTGTAAAGTATTTCCACATCTTTCCCTTTAGCGAAAAAACCCACAGAGTTACAATTTAGATCTTTTTAGATTTATAGACAGTTCGATAAGCTTTATAATCGTTTAGCCGAGATCATTCATACAATCTAAGGCCAGGTTTACACCAGTACGGTACGGTAAGTGATGCGTTAAAAAATCAATCCGTTTTCGTTGTTGTGTTTACACTGTACCTCACTACGCCAAGCACTCCGGATGTAAATCACTACGCTACGGCAAATTGAACGTAGCGTAGTAGTGTAAACATATGGATACGCGTTTAAAATGTTAGCGGAAAAAATGTCGCCAGGTTATTTTGGTTGTTTATCGGCAGCAATTTTAATAATTTTAGCTGGTTTATATGGTTATATGCAAGCAATAAACCTCTCTTCAATCGCGAGTGCGTGGAGCTTCCGGCGAAAAAGAAAACGGCTTGTAAACATGCTTGACATCAGCTTTTCGCTTCGCCATTTTGTAAAATATGTCGGGCAATACGCATGTGCGTAGTAAAAAAAAACAACTGCTGATGTCAACGAAAAACCTCGCTTTGTCCTTTTAGGCCATTTGCCGTGGCCCGATATTGTTCACTTTCATTAAGCATGTCGTAGAACTGAAATAATTTTACATAACTTCCCTTTTTAAAACACCCTGAGTCCGAATCCAAAATGTTCCCGCTCCCTAGACCTGCAGTTTTTTCGCAAATTTCACTTGTATCTTCACTCCTTCGACGAACTTTAAACAAACACACGCCATTTTGAAATTAAATAACATCAGCCTCAGTAATCCTCTTTATCCCGTATTGCTCCCCAGTCTCTGAAATTCATGACCGAGTTATAATTTAGAGCAATGTTATTTAATCTGCTTCAAAATAAACACAATTCACATGGTTTTCAAAATGGACGAAGGCAGTGAATTTTTTTTCATTGCAATGTGATTAAAAAAGTTATTTGTTGTATTGTTATATCCTAATATTTTGTTGTGGTCTGTCGTAATTTTTATGCATAGAAAATTTACACCAACCTGAATGCAAACTTCTTTCAATTCTTAATACTTGTAACTTGGCCTAAATTTTTCAGCAAGTTAGCTCATTCAATATGTGTCTAAAAATTTTAAGCTAATAGAGGGAAAGGATTAATGGCAAATTTTGACATCTGGTAAAGTTTATGGTCAACAATTCTTATGCTGGTCAAAGTTATAAATTTAGAAACGGATAAATATTTTAGAACATTCATTTATCACCCCACTGATCTCTGTGAAAGGTCCTTAAGGCCATCAAAACCATGAACTTTCCATAGTATAAATGAATTTTATCATAGGGTGTTGCTTTTATAACTGTATACCATTAAATCCTTACCGCTGGCCAGGACAAAGTAGAGCAGTGAGTTCAAAATATGTTCAACTGTTATCTTTAATAACTTAATTTGACAAAGTAATAGTTTATGACTTACAGGTTTTACTACTCCTGGTTAATGTGTAATTAGTACTAATCCATAGCTATCTAAATACTAAATGTAGTCCACTTGCAGGCAACAATAATACTTTCAAGGAATAAAAAGTGATTAGGTGGTTGTTTAGATGACACGATTTTTTGTATGGTATTTATGTTTCATGCTTTAATACTGCCAGGAGTAAATTAATTTCAGTATAACAATTTGAACAATTAAATGGTATATGGAGTCTTGATTTATTCATGGTTACTATTGTAATCTGAATTTATAGTTCACCAAATAATAGTGAGCATCAAATGAAAGGAGCAGAATGTAACCAAGCTCCCAATTTGTGGTATTTGAAACACAAACCAGACTAGTGCATCATGAAAGGAGCACAAATCATTTAAATTTGCATAACCTTGATTGGCTGTATATGCATGAATGTCAGACACCAGCCCTGCTAAAATTGTTAAGATTGTTCTCACTTTCTTTGATACGTCAATACAATATACAGATTGATAAATACAAGGTAAACAACATGGAATACCTACCTACTTTATTAACTACTCCTAATATTTTCTCTCATTTAACTTAATTTTAAACTGATCAAGTACACATTACATATATTTGTTCTTTGGTCGTCGAAGGTTCGTTACTCAAAATTGTTTATATATCTGACAGAGTCTATCACTCCCTTCCTTTTGAAATAAATTTACTTGTAGTTCATCTGTTCATATTATATAGTTCAATCATGGGTCATTAGCCATCAATTCAAGACATTTATACGGCGAACATTTACCTCGTCCCTTCCTTTAACAATTTTCTCTGTTGCATCATTAACTAGAACTTTTATTTCTCATTCTTTACCATTTTCACTTGCAAGTAAACTAAAATTCACTGCCTTTGTCCATTTTGAAAACTATGTGAGTTGTGTTTATTTTGAAGCAGATTAAATAACATTGCTCTAAATTGTAACTCGGTGATGAATTTCAGAGACTGGGGAGGAATAACGGGATAAAGAGGATTACTGAGGCTGATGTTATTTAATTTCAAAATGGCGCGTGTTTGTTCAAGTTCGTCGAAGGAGAGAAGATACAAGTGATTGAATCATTAAATCATCCCAATGATTGATTCATTAAATCATCTTCAATCCCAATGAACATCAAAGTGAATCCCGGTGAATCCTACTGAATCATTGAATCCTACTGATGAGATAAAGATTTAGTCTGTTTACTTGACTGCTTAACCTGTTGTAAAACTCTTCATATTCGTCAAGACAGGCATGAATGTGAAAGTATAAGCACACATTTTAAATCTTCGACCGTACTTCGCATTGTTTCCCGAAATGTTTCTTCCTCATAGGAATCCCGTACCCTAACGCGAGATAAGCGATAATTCGGTCAAATCTTTAGGGTTCATATCTCAAGTGAAATATACAAATATCAACAGTATAAGCATTAGCACAGCAACGCTGTAAACATAATGCCGTTTAAATTTATATAATTTTTCCAAGTCAATACGTTTGAGATCTTGAACAGTTCTTCGTACTGTTTCCCGAAGGGTTTCTTCCTCGTAGGAATTGTGCACACTAAAGCGAAATAAGCCATAATACGGCTAAAATTATCACCTCGCAAGCGATATATATATATATATATATATAAGCCGCACATGGTAGGGTAACTCCTTATAAGGTAGTAAAATGTCGTTTTGGGAGATCCGTTTGAATCGGACAAAATTTGAAGACAACCAAATGGCGGCCATTCGCGAGTGGTAATTTG